>JACGAQ010002866.1:0-35828 GCA_014119065.1 Orius insidiosus | reverse complement strand
AGACATTAACTCAGCGTTTCTAGGACTGAAATCCGTCCCTTCAACTTCTTTTGGAAGTAAAAATTTACATTTTAATTTTTATTGCGTCTGTATTTCGCAAGGTTGTTGATTTTACTATCAACCAATGATAGAGAAAGAAATTACTGTGATAACGGGTATCTCACGACGCGTTTCAAGTAGGGATTGCAATCCGAAAACCCGGGATCCCGGATTTTTGATCCCGAAAGCACTTGGGATCGGGATTTTAAAATCCCGGGATTTCGGGATTTGAAAATTTATTTTTCATTGACAGGTCAACAGGTGCAGATAAAACCAATATTTCTTATTTTTCTATGACAGGTCTAATATTAATTTCACGGTTTAATCTAGCGAGTTTGACAGGTCGCGATGATACGAGTGCAGAAAACCCCATAATAAATCTTATTTTTATGTGACAGGTCTAATTAATTTAGATGAAAAAAATCGTTAGTTTACAAACATGCACAAACAAGCCCTTTCCCTCTTATTATTTTAATATACAGTAGACTCTCGATTATCCGCCGGCGGATCATCCGCTTTGCGGATTATCCGCGGTTTTTTTTGTCTTATTGGGTCTTTTTTTTTAATTTTTATCATTTGAAAAGTTAGATGTTAGGAGGCATAACAAAGGGTGTTTTTTCCTCAATTGTGCCAGCCGTGTAAACTTGCTAGAAACGTATGAATTAGAATTCTAAGAACTCCCACGTCTATACCTCCTTCACCGCTTCTTTTTCCTCTCCCGGCAGTTCCGAAAACCTTCGTACATAACCTGCATTGTTGTAAATAAACCTTTTAACTTTTGAGTTGACCTTTGCATTGCGGATTATCCGCGAAATTGGCTTATCCGCGGTGGCCGTGCCAGCCATTACCGCGGATAATCGGGAGTCTACTGTATAAGTTTTATTGCTGTATTGATTTAGTTGACCACGAAGTGTCGTATTGAGGAGTTTTCTGCTGCAGGATATTTATGCAATCTGTTAGGTCCAGATTAGGAGACGAAGTTAGTTTTTGAGAAGTCATTTTCAAAATAATAATATTTAGAATATTTGTAAATACCAACAACTACATAGTTTAAACTTTAAAAATAACATTTTCTATTGCTAACTGGTTTTAGACTTTTTTTCAAATCCCGAAATTCAATCCCGAAAATCCCGGGATCCCGGGATTTTTATTCCGGATCTCGAAATTTCGGGATCAAAATTTAATCCCGGGATTGCAATCCCTAGTTTCAAGAATGTAAGAAAAGAAGATTTTACATTTTACTTCTCCCTAGCCTCGTCAGGTGAACTATTCCCTTTATCACAATCATCAGGAAGTAAAAATGTAATATCTTCTTTTCTTACATTCTTGAAATTCTTTCATTAAGTGGCAAATAAAATAAACATAATTTAGAAAGGAAACATCCTGAATAATTTAAGAGAATCACATTTTAAAATGTGTAAAAAGAAATCTGAAACGATCTTATAACGTGTGGAAGGGAAACAATGAAACAAAACTACATTAGAAAGGGCAGGAGGTGGAGTTGGAAGACTGGACAGTAACGAGTTTTCGCACATTAACACATGCCCTGCTTTTTTTCAGAAAAAACAAGTTTAAAAAATATTACGTACTTAATTACACGTTGTGGAAGAGGAAAAAAATTGATTTTTTTAACTTTCACAAAAATATTGTAGCTCCCTAGATTCTGGATTTCAGGTGTTAAATTTACGTGTGCTCTATTTTGGAAGTTACGTCTAGGGTAACTCTATACAGGTTTAGTCCTTTACAAAAGATTTACGCGCGGTTGAGGTAAACGGAAATCGCCGGGCTCTTTATGTTGAACATAATTATTAGGCGTTTATTCATTACAAAGGATTTTTCCTCCCCGATGATATAATATTATTTTTATTCTTGGACTGGAAAATCGTTTAAAATTCCGAGAAAACCGGCGTTTTTGATTACTGATTTTATAAATTAAAATTATAGCGTCAAGATAGTCGGAGAAAAAAAACACCTTAAATGGCCTTTGACGGTTTTTTTAAAAAGCCAAAATTTTAAGTCATGAAATAACAGGAAAAACGGGAATAATATAAAGAATGAATAGAATAGGAGGCAGAATGAATCCTTGAGGTACTCCGTGTTGACAGCTCCCATTTGTGGTTTTTTCTTTTATTTTTTTATTCTATTTTCTGAGTCGAGCACAACGAATGGAGAATTAAGGGCAATTAGGGTCCTGACGGTAGAGCAATTAAGGTAGCAATGTTTTTAATTGCTTTCCCTCGATCACGCCAAGTTACAAACAATAAAGCCGAGAGCTCGAGATTTTTATCTCCTTTCCTGTGGGACACCTGCCCCTCCGGTACATGAATAAGCAACAAAAAAACGTTTCGATTCAAGTTTTAAACTAAATCTTCTCTTTTAATTTCGTCTCTATTGAGCTGATGGAACAGCCATTGGAATAATTTAAATATTTGGTTTTATTTCAAAATTTTTCTTTTCCGCTCACGTAGCGACGATTCGTATTTCGATTAACTTCCCCGTTGGGACAATGGTTTCATTACGGTTTACGACGAGCGATCTTCCTCGGTCGGTTTTTTTGTTTCAAAGGGTACCGAAAACAATGAAAGGTATTCGACTTAATTAACATCGAATCGATTTTCAAGACTTATTAGAGTCAATTTTGTTAAGTTGACACATCACTATTCGCCGCCTAATTTCATCCCGGATGGAATAATTTTATTTTTAGAAAGACTGGCAATCAGGGCCTTTCAGTTCTGGTACTAGGAACTATGTACTAGGAAATTTTCTTGGGTAGCTAAAAAAGAGGAAAAAGAGGAAAGGGGAAAAGAGTATGTAGTTTCAAGACATCCAAGCAGAAAGACCTTTTCTTTTGAGGTTATCCTTCTTTCCATTCCTCATTTTGAATGCTTTGGTGTGTTAAATGTTTGCTTGCAATGGCAAATTAGACGTTTTATGTGTATTTTAAGCAGGAACATTCTTAATTACATACATGAATAATTGGGGGAAAAAGACTCTTTAATTGTTATGAATATTTTTGTCTTTTTGTTTGTCGTAATCAGCATTATACTGCAAAACTGTTTTAAAAATTATGCTGACGGAAACTACTAAAAGCGATAGGGATCACGACGTAAACGATTAAATTGTACATTGAGACAAAAAGCCTTTGTAGACAAGTCGGGAAAGGGATCGAATAATGCAAAACGCATTAAACCCTCCGATATTCGAATCTCATAATTGTTTGTAACCTAACACACAAAGGGAAGAGAAATGGACATCGGACGTTTTAACATAAAGGGAAAAGACCTCGTTTAGATCTCAACCGTGAGATAAGAGCTCGCGAGTGTTGAATAATGAAATCTACAGATGTGTAGATGAAAATTTTATGTGCTCAAACGATTTACATAAACACGATCATGTCAGGTTCGATTACCATTTTGAGTTTTGAGGTTTAAATAAAATTAAGAATTTTTTTTCCTCTTTGTTTTATATTTGGACACGTCGTAATCATTGCGGGATGTGCGTATAATTGTTGTAATTTTCTCTCATTACCTCATACAATTACACTTGTTTTTTTGTTGAGCCCATATTATACAACGCTATTGATGTTTACTTTGATGGTCCTTTCACTAACGTGTGAATTGGACAATTATTATTAGAGTAGAAAACGAAATTGTGGTTTCACTTTGTTTTTCACAATCTATTTCTGTTGTGTGCAAAAATTAGACAAAGCAAAGTTCAACGGAGATTGATAAGTTTCAGAAAGTCAAAAATTTAAAAGGAAGTGGAGACATTGACGATTTCATGGGGACATCAGAACGACTGTATAGCTGAGGATTTAACGACTGGTTAGCTGAAGATTCGACTGTTTAGCTGTAGATTCAACGACTGGTTAGCTAAAGATTCAGCGACTGCTTATCTGAAGGTTCAACGATGTTTAGCTGACGATTAACGACTGTTTAGAAGCTTTGACGACTGTTTAGCAGACGATTTGACAACTGTTTAGCGATGTAAAGACTTGCGATGTAAATCTTCTAAATATCTTCTGCTGAAGATTTAATGACCATTAAGCGATTACTCAGCTGCCAATCTGAAGATTTAATTAGGTTTATCTGATTTAACTGATTAGCTGTAGATTCAACGACTGGTTAGCTGAAGATTTAGCTGAAGGTTAAATCACTGCTTAGTTGTAGATTCAACAACTGGTTAGCTGAAGATTCAGCGACTGCTTATCTGAAGGTTCAACGACTGTTTAGCTGACGATTTAACGACTGTTTAGAAGCTTTGACGACTGTTTAGCAGACGATTTGACAACTGTTTAGCGATGTAAAGGCTTTTCTGCTGAAGATTTAATGACCATTAAGCGATTACTCAGCTGCCAATCTGAAGATTTTTACGGCCGTTTATCTGATATTACTACTGTTTACCTGAAAGTTCAACGACTGTTTAGCTGACGATGTAAAGATTTTTCTGAAGATTAATGACAATTAAGCGACTAGTTAGCTGCCAATCTGAAGATTTAACGACCGTTTAGCTGATTTAACAACTGTTTACCTGAAGATCTGAAGGTTCAACGACTGTTTAGCTGCAGGTCAGGTTCGACAACTGTTTGGCAGACGATTTAACAACTGTTTAGCTGACGATGTAAAGACTTTTCTGCTAAAGATTTAATGACAATTAAGCAACTACTCAGCTGCCAATGTGAAGATTTAACGACCGTTTAGCTGATTTTACAACTGTTTACCTGAAGATCTGAAGGTTCAACGACTGTTTAGCAGAAGGTTCGACGACTGTTTGGCAGACGATTTAACAATTCAGCTGACGATGTAAAGACTTTGCTGCTGAAGATTTAATGACAATCAAGCGACTACTTAGCTGCTACTAAATTCTACTTAGCTACTGAAGGTTCGACGACTGTTTGGCAGAAGATTTAACAACTGTTTAGCTGACGATGTAAAGACTTTTCTGCTGACGATTTAATGACAATTAAGCGACTACTAAGCTGCCAATCTGAAGATTTAACAACCGTTTAGCTGACGATCTAACGACTACGTAATGAACGCCCCCAACAGAAATCATATTCATGAAAAATACCATTGCCCTAAAAACCATTTGTCTAGATCAAATATTTTCACAAGTAAAAACTTGTGGAAAGGTGTATCTTCATTTTTTTTAAAGGCTCAAGAATTTTTTCCGATTTACATATAAATTAATAAAAAAAATTGTTGTACAGATAAGAATATACAGGAAAAGGCACAACAGGGCGCCTCCGGCTAATGGCAATTATTCACTCTCTATTTATGAACTTAAGTAATTAATTGGCTACTTAACAAGTGCCCCTTTTTATTTTTATTTTTTTAATCAAGTATTACTCCAAGAATTACCGTAAACTGTCATCTCGGATATTTTATGGCCGGTTTTAATAAATAAAAAAAATTAATTTGTTTATTGTACGAAATGGAAATAAAGAAATTTTTTTTAATGATGAGGCGTGTTTTGTTCATTCTCAAGATCAATCAAAATAAATGAACTTATTTAAAATTTTAAGAAAAAACATTTTTTTTACTAATTATTAAAACCTGTCATAATTTTCGTGTCCGTGCTTACAATAGAATTGCTCTATTTATATAAAAATCCAAGGCGAAACTTAATTAGTCATGTCCTTGTTTTTTTAAAAATGCATATAAACGAACTAAGTGTCCGGAAAAAGCGTTGGAAATGAGAAAATGTGAAAAAAATGAAAATCTACACAACAACGAATGGGAAATGGATAAAAATGGGGACGACAATGATTATAGCTTTGTTCCAACCGCAGTTTGAAACTGTTTGAAACCTGGAGCATGTGCAGAAGGATTTGCACGTCTTGTCTACTTTGACGTCCCAATCCTTCTGATCATGCTCCAGGAGTTTCAAACCTGTTTCAAACTGCGGTTGGAACAAATCTATTTGAACGGATTCACTGTAGTACCGTTGACAGACGATTTTCGGAAATCGGGTAGGAGGGCTAGAAGTTTGTGGCCGTCCAATATCTTTCACCATTTTTCCTGAACGTGTGAAAATTGACCGATGACCTATTGAAAAACATGATATCAGGTAAAAAGCAGCCAAAAAAAAAAATCCTTGTGGCGGATATTATTTAATTTCTTCGGCGTACGTGTCTTCTGTAAATGACCTTGTTGGATGCCCTTAACGAGGTCCACGTGATAATTTGGCTCCAACTCGTGACTATCACTTTTTGCCACCTTCAAACGTCATCGGGATAGCTCGTTAGGCTCCTCCGACTCCTTTAACGTTGCTAAATGTCCGACATCATAAAATGACAAAAATAAAAACGAAAAACATTTTTTTAAAACTATAATTAAAGGATAAAATGTCGTAACTCGACTAATGCAAGACTTTTTTTTTGTCCAACATAAATGACACCGGAATTTTGAGTATGAATGGGTAGGTAAAAACCGCAATCATCTTAACGACCACCCCCCTCCCCCCGTAATAAGGGCGTCGGGAATTTTCAAGAAAAAAAAGGGCTTCATTCAGTTTTCGCCTTTTTCGAACCCCATTCTTAAAATAATTTTAAGCGGTCATTGAAGTTTTGCTGAATTTACACCAATTTTAAAGTCTTTAAACGAATTCTTTATACAAAAAAAAATTTTTTTTTGTTAATTTTTTTGAAATTAAGGAATCGTTACGTTTCTGTGCGTTTGGAGTTAACAAGGAGGGGCATTAGCGGGCGAGGACTTTTCACAGTTTCCTGAAAGGTCCGGCATGCGATGTGAACATTACCCCCGACAGACGGGACGATTAGAGGTAACCCTCGAAAAACGCCACGTTTTCTTTCTGGCTACCGCTAAACGATTGTTCCACTGAATAAACAGACGGTTTTTATTCACTCTTCTCCCATGGCTAAATACGCCTTGTTAATTGCGGTTCTCATTCCCAACTTAAGCCCAGAACCCACAGACGTTAACCCATTTCTCCTTAATGGTCACCTTACATGTTTCTCCTGTCTTTTTAACTAATTGCTTGTAAGCATTTCGGCGAAAACAATTTTGCATTTTCTGTTTACTAAAACGGGTCGATCGTGGGAGATTAAAAAGCTTGAAGTATTCCTACTTCCGATTTCCCAACGAAAGTACTTGTCTAAAATCTGAAAACTAGAATTTACACTTTTTTTCCCCCCTTCTTCTCCCATTTTGAATTGACCGGTGGTATGCCAGCAAGTTTTCACCGAAAAAAAAGAAATTCTGATTTCTGATTGGCTATTGGCTAGTAAGACCCCACTTTTTGCGGAAAAACTCCCCTCTCTGATCTTCACCGCTAGAGCTTAAATAATGATAGCCTGTGAGGTAGAAAAGACTTTTTTTGGGAGAACACCGTTCAACATAACGCATTTCACCCTAAAGCAGTTGAACATAATAAATCTCTAGTTCACCACAATGCGTTTCGGCATAATGCAATTGAACATAAATCTACCAAAAGTTCAAAAATTTTGAGCAATGCATCTCAACATAAACGTTCTCCATAAACGACTTTTTCAATAAATGCAACATAAAAACAAAAACATACGACATAAATATGCGACATAAAAAGTGCAAGTCCATAAAAGCCATAAACTTGTTGTTTCGCCATAAACTGTTTCTGTCGTTCGGGCATGATACATCTCACCATAAACTAGGGACACCTCAAGAGCAAGCCTACTTCGCTGTTTAAAACTCGATTATGGCGAAACGACAAAAACCTTATACTTGACAGTTCACCATAATGCAATTCAACATAAAGCATCTCACCATAAACTGGAAAAGCAAGCAGGCAGCCAATGGGATCAGCTCGTAGCGAACCAAATACGTACACTTTTTTTTAAGGGAGTTGCTCAAGAAATGGTAACTCTTGTTTTCTCTGGAGCCTTCGTGTTCTTGTTATCCTTGGATCTTTGTGACAGATGATAGTATAATTTATTTCCATTCTTCCTTTTTATGAATTCAAGACGGTTTTTAATTGTTTTTTAATCCGTTCTCTAATCTTAACAAATTTCGCTTCTCACAGGCTTCACATCGTTTCCTGGCCTTTTTTTTACGTTCAAAAACTGCTGAGATCATGCGATCTGTCTCCGTGTCCACGAATGTTAACCGCGTCTTTAGCCTTTTCCAAAAAATTCTAATTGGAGTTTTTTTTTTCTTCAGGATTCTTTATCTCGGTAAACGCTGTTTCCGGCGTTCCAGACATTAACTCTGTTACGAAACAGACAAACACCTTTTCCTCTTCACTTTATAAACTCAGGAAAGGTACTCTTTTAACTTTTTGGCTCGAAAAGAAGAGCCCGTTATCAAAAACAATTTTCTGATCTGTGAGATAGCCTTGGAAGATGAATACAAGGAGAAACAATAGAGCAAAATATTCATGGAAATAAGATTTTTTAGTCTGATAATTTCATTAAAATCAACAAGAAGTAACCAAGGAATTAAATTAATTCTTACATGAACTTTTTTTCTTTTAGTTTTTACTGTTTTGTTCAACCACGTATAAAATTATGACCTCACGCCGATTTAGCGAATCTAAACTAGGTTTAGATAATCTAGCTGAACCTCTTCTTTTTAGGCCTTCCTCAATTAAATGTCAAAAAATTAAAACAAATTAGGTGGACGTTCTGGCGCCCTTTTTTTCGTACCTGACCCTCTGGACATCTGGGTCTAAAAAGACCGAAAATCGGGAAACTCAATTAAGGACCAAAAGCGCCGAACGCCCACCTTTTTTTCCTTCTTAAAAAAATGACCGGTAAACAAAAAAAAAGAATAATCGTCCGAGAATAATCGCCACCGGAACTTGCTGATTTAAAAAATCTAAAAACCAGGTCAAAAAATAAATAAAAATTTTTACGCTTTCATCTCTCATTTTCGAAAAAAATGTATTCTTTTAAAAATATTTTTAAAATATTTTAGCGGTCTTCAGGTGTAATTAAGTTAGCCGGCGATGTGGGTAATGAGCCCACAAAAAGGCTCTTTACGAATTAATTCATCCCTAAAGCGGTTACCACTTAACTGGCCACTAATTGGTTATTAAATGGAAGAGGAAAAAAAAAAGTTGGATTAGGTTTGCAAATTGACGAGCGTAAAAGCGACGGAGAAGAGGGATAAGACGAACTGTTGCCCGAGTGAGGTCTAAGAAGTCCAAATTAACATACAAAGCGCTGATAATTGCCCAAGTTAGACCGTCCGTGTAACCCTTGATAGAAGATAAAAAAATTTAAAAAGAAAATTAAGTTGAAGTTCATTCTTTCTAATCAAACCAACCTAATATTTTGGCCCTGTAGTCCGTTTTTAAAAAAGTTATTTTTCGATTCAAAAATTATATGATTGCTCAATTATTATTAATGACGATCAAGTATATTGTGGTGGTTAAGTTGGTGGGGACTGTGATTGTCCCTCTAACCGAGAGTTGATTGACATCCGCGGGGCGCTTTACGTGTCCCTAATTGGAACGGATTTCTCCTAAATAATTAAAAAAAAAGGGGGATTCGACTATTAATTAGTGTTCATTTTTTTTCCGGTTTGTCACAAAAGATTCTCTTGTTCTACGTTTCCGGGAGGGACTTTTCGACCGTCGAAACCGCAAAGATTCATGAATAACGAAAAAGGCGCTTTATTGACTTAGTTTTGTAGAAAACCACAAAATTGTGGGGAGTTGATAAAAAAGAGCAAGTAACATCCTGTTCTTTTCCATAAAGTCACGGATAATTTGCAGTTCAATGTCTTCCAAATGAGCCGACAGACAATGGGAGATTTTTTTTTGCAATACGTTCGATTGAAAGGTAAGGCTTCAAAAGGTGAGGAGTAGATTGACAGATAAAAAGAGATAGGTTATAGGCTTTTCAAAAATGAGCAGATTTAATTTTCAAAAGCGCTAGGAGGGTCACAAATTTTGCCTTATTTCTCTTATTCCCCACCTTAGCCTTAATTTTTTAAAAATTTGACAAGGTCGCGTTTTTCTCTAAAAGAGAAAAATTAAAATCGGAAATGTCAAATTAAAACGTTGATTAAGCCCATTTCCGTAATTGGCATATGAATTAATTGGCCCGCCGACAAACGCCTTCCCAAGGAGTCGCTTTAATAAAGACCACCTGCTTCGTAACGTAAAAGCAATTAGTAAACCAAATTAATTATTTTTAGACCAATTTTTTATTTTTCGTTTTCGGATAAAGCGAAAAGTTAGACCTCGGAGGGACTGGACGTAAAAAAGGGGGCGCCAGGAAATCACAGGAGGTGGATGACCATTTTACGAGAAAAAAAATTATCAAAAAAAGTTTCATTCAAGAATACCTGGGATGTGAATGGACCTTGAAAAATGCGATAATCTTCCAGATTTCTCAATGATTTTTTCTGTTAATAAAATAAAATAATTTGGCTTCTGGTAGGAATTGATTAAAAAATGGAGGACAACTAAAGATGTTTATAATATTTGGGTTTTAGAGATCCTTCCCATAGGGTCACAGTACCTTCGTGCCTGCCGGCCGTCCTTCACACCTCACAGGCCTCCACTAAAATTTTTTAAAAATAACTTTTTCATAGGTATCTCTAGGTACAGACTTGAAAAAATTCTTTCAATTGCACATGAGATTGACTATAATTGTGAGAAAGGAGGGAAAAGGGATGTTTTTGACAAAGATTGGAATGAAACGTGCTATTAAATCGCGATTTCTGGATGTCGTGAGAATGAAAGAAAGGTTGGGACAAAAAGTTGAAAAAAATCCACCCCTAAATCCTTGAATCTTTGGACGGTTGGTAGGTAAGGAGTGAGGGGGTAAACAACTGTAATGGAAACGTAGAAAATAAATTGCTATTTCATTTTGTTTCGAGGATGAGCGTTTTAATGGTGTAAGTGGGGACTCGAGAATCCGTCATTAGATGTAATGACACCGAGTCGGACTCCTCCTCCACCATAACCCTCTCCTTTCTCGAAAGCCTCTCCGCCCTTCCAACCTCGTCGCGCCCATCCCAGCAATTGTTCGGACCACGACAATCTAATGACAACATGACTCCAATCTCGGGCCTTTTCGAGGTCCCCATTTCATTAACGGTACCATCAAATCGTGATTTACC
This sequence comes from Orius insidiosus, assembly GCA_014119065.1. Lineage (NCBI taxonomy): Eukaryota > Metazoa > Arthropoda > Insecta > Hemiptera > Anthocoridae > Orius > Orius insidiosus. The sequence goes on along the minus strand of JACGAQ010002866.1, from coordinate 24,720 downwards.
ATCACGGGAACCTTTCACAGTTTTTTCTTCACCAATTTTTTGAGAAAGTATTTGTCTTCAGAAAGTCAAAAAACCTTATTAGGAAAGACTTAAATGCCATTATCTTTACTAGGGGTCAATATTTGCTGAAAGTTTTAAAAATTGAAGGGTAGTGGAAATTGGCTAAAAGTGTTGAGGCTCTAACTCGGGGAAAAAGGGCCTTTGGTCATCCGCGACGTCCATTCCCCCACCCTTTGATTTTTCTCTCGAAAACTTGTCGCTCCTCTTCCTCGTAACTCGAGCGTGCATGATTGATCCTCAAGATGAATTTAGATAAGAGACACTTTTCGGGGAGCCGGCGACCAATTACATCGTCGTGTCAAAAGGGCCCCCGGACGGGGGTGTGATTGAGTGGTTAGAGCGCCGGGCGTACAACGCCGGGGGAGGCGGAAAAGAGAGGTTTTCGCCACCCTCATTCTCTATTCATGGCCTGGGACTTGAGCAACTTTCCAATCCTCGCCGCCCTTCACTCACCCGCCCGAGCCGACCAATACACTTTGGATATTTTATTATTTACACCATCTTCTTCTAAAACTTTGTTTATATTTCCTATCTTTAGCACAGTTTAAACTTTACTCCAACCTTCCAAAAGAAGACCCCATTAATACTAAAAAAACTATAAAGCACAGTTTTTGGTACATCTTTGACTTCATTATTTTGGAAAAAAGCCTTCTGCGCGAATTAAGATCGTCGGTTTTTTTTCTCTCTCCAAAATTAGAGCAGTCATGGGAATGTCGGAGGTTCTCATTAGCCGGAAAAGCGCACGATCTAGAAGGTTTTCTTACTAACAGGGGACATTATATACTATTACTCGGTCGGCCTATATTTTAAGCTTAATGCCCTCTTGTTTTTTCTTTTATCTTCACGACTTTTCCCAGCATCAGAATCGCGATAAACGTTTTAAAAAAATTTTTTAAAGAAAGTTATTCCGATGCTCAGAAAGTTAAACAAGTAATCTCAAGTAAATGAAGTGATATTTCTGTATGAAATATTTGTTCGAAAGATGAGACCATTTACATGATTCATCATTCAAAGAATCCACTTTAAAATCATTTCCTATAATTCGAAGATTAAAACGACTTGATTATACCAAAAAAAAAACCTTACAAAGGTTAAAATAATGCCTAGGTGCAGATTAAATGCCAGTGAAAGGGAGTGGGAACAGTAACAATTATTTATGTTTTTGAGCCTTTGATATGTCACAAGAGGTGGAATTACGAAGGCAATTGGAAGAATATGCCCGGGCATGCTCGCATCACAATTCGAAAAAGGGGGAAATAATAATAGGTTGGACAACCTGCAATTACATTTCATTTTGAGTCCTTTAAAAATTTTTTCTTATAATTCCTTTTTTTTTAGTCGTCGTTGTCTCCTCAAAAGGTGCGTCTTTATAAGAATATCAAAATGTAATTTGTCTGGGTCATTAGACGGGGACAGATGCCGGGAATTACAGTGGGATCTCGAAGGGACCTCAAAGACAATAATCAAAAGGAGACAGAAGGACATTTTATTAAAGCGGCTCTTTTTTATGGGGTCGTCTATGTCTCAAAAGGGGTAAGCCCCGGCTTTTCTATTCATTAACCACAGAACATTTTTTTACCTAACCCATTTTATTGTCTTTTACCCGCGACTTTTGTCTCCAAAGTTTTTTTCTGTACCCTTGAGGTTTTAAAAGGTATAAAATAGTCCTGCTTTTTTTAGGGCAAAAAATTAAAAGCCTATTTTCCAACTTTCCATATGACTAACATTAATATTTACTTCAGTCAATTATTTCATAGAAAATAATAGAACTATAAATAAAATAAATCGCGTTGTCACAGCGAAGTTCATGAGAACAACTTGTCTTAAAAGCCTTAAAAAAAATTCCCGCACTATATATTTTTCTTCCATTCTACAAATGGCATGTGTGAAAATTAATAAATCAGCATTTAGTGCACTTTCCCGCGTTCGTATGCATGAGGGAAAGACAAAGAAAAGATAAATAAGAAGGCGCACAAAAAAGGCCGCAATTCGTTTTCACAGCTAATTAAAGTCTTACTGAGATACATAATAATTAGAGACGTCAATCATAAGGGAAATAAATTCAGAAGCTACAGAGAACGTCATGTTGACTTTGGGAAACATCACACTTGAGAAGGTGTTCGAAATTTCCCTCGCCGTCGTCCAAACTTATAATTTCAAAATGATTAGCTATACGTTAAGTACGATAAAGATTTAAAACTTCAGGGTCTGATATGGTGCAATAGGGCTTAAAAATAAAACATAAAAAAAATCTAGCTAAAACGGGTGAAATTTGAAGATGGAGAACATCAGAAAATTTCTCAAATGGATTTTCTCGGGCAAAAGAGGAGAACTACCGAAAAATCCCGTAAACAGAAGCCTGAAAAGCCCTTTTTTTTAAGTGAGAACAATTTAAGTGGAAAAAATTTGAAAGTCAAAAAATTCGAATTTTTTGCTTGTTTAACTTCCTGCAATTTTTTTGTAAAAAAAACTTTTAATTATTATTTTTTTAGTAGGGAGAAATTTCATATTTCTACCCATTACGAGAGGCACAACCGTAGGCCAAAAAGCCCTTTATTTCTACCTTGACACTTAAAAAATTTTTCAAAAAAAACTTAAAAAGTTTCAAAAAAAAACAAAAAAAAAAAATAAATTAAAAAAGAAAACCCGGAAAATTTTTCGAAAAAAAAAAAAACTTCCCCTCCTTATATTTCTCCTCTGTTATACTTCCCCTCTACTACTTCCCTACTTCCCCTGTTATACTTCGCCCTCTGTTATACTTCCCCTCCCATACTTCCCCCTCCGTTGTACGTCCCCTCCGTTATACTTCCCTCCTAAATTACTCTCTTTAAGGAAGTTTTCGTTGGAAGCTCTTCAAACAAGTACTTTTTGTCGAAATTCATTTTCCACAAACCTAAAAATTTTGGGAAAAAAAAACATTTCTAATTCAGTTCGGTTTTTTACTTAAAAATGTCCTTTTTTAACCTTAATAATGACGAATGACCTCTTTTTTTTACGTTTACCTAATTTAAAATGATTTTTTTCAAACAGAAGATTGAAAGACGGAGTAAAATAAACAAAATTACACGGTAGGATTTTGAACTAAACGTCATCGACTTATCTCTCTTATTAAAGGCTAGATTAAAAGCAATGAAGCATGGAACTCGATACGGGTCAATCGACGAGGGCCAGTTAATAACGTCGAAGTCAAAACATTTGTCTTGCCTAAATTCAATTGAGGAATGAGTCAAAGGGCTCTCTCCAAAATTAAAAAAAGTAAACATAATTTATTACGGGTCAAAACGCTTCTAAAGCTAAAATAAACAAAAAAAAGCGTCTTAAAATCGAATTATACGTTACAAGGTAATTAATGGAAACCTGAGGTCTCTTTAGCACATAAAAAGCTTCTGAATCTAAAGACTTGAAACATTTAAATGGTTCTGACAGAAGGGATGTAAAACTTACGATTTCGTCTGGGCTTTTTATGAAGCTATAAAAAGCGTTAAAGTTTTGATGTTTTGTTCGATTAAATGCCCCATAGGGACCAAAAAGACACTTAAAACAAGTAGGTGCGAGACTGCGATCAATACTTCTGTCTGGTAAAAACACAGGGACAACATAAAATGTACACATCTTTCATTTGCATTTTTTATTTATAAAAAGAATTTAATTTATAAGATCAGTCGATCGGAAACGCGTATCAGAGAGCCGCAAAATAAATTAGAGTCTCGCGAGAGGAAACCAGAGTAAATTAAATTTTCCTGATAGCTCAGGTATCGAATATGGATCAAATCCCATTAGTGAATCATGTTTAATCAATTTCCCCCAAGAAGATATTTCGTGGAAAACAAGCTTTACTTATATAAAAGAATATCTTAGGTTTCACACGAACATGACTTTCTTTCAAAAGGGCTTAAATATCACATTTCTTACATTACAATTTTTTTTCTGAAAAGGTTTAGTAAAATTAGTGTTAAACAACTCTGACAACTTAAAGCCATCGTTTTTCACCCTAAAAAAATATAACCTCTTTTAACGACCTTTACTGACATTTGAAGGCCATCGACTAACCAATCAAAAAATGCTCCATTGTTCTCCTAATTAGCCATTTTGAACCCCTAATAAAATCACGCTAAACTCAAAGTGCTTGGCGAACTCGACTAGAAATAAAAGGACTTGGATTCGACTTGTAGAAAATGGAAAAAATATTTGACCCTCTAAAAAAATTAAAATAACTTTTTTTTAAACGGATTGTTAATTTTATTGGTTCCATTATTATTAATGAAAGCGTTTCATTCGGTATAATAGGCATCAACTTCCTTCCTTTACACTTGCACCCTTTTAATTAGCGTAAATGTTTCATTGTTTAATTATCATTAATGATTGGATTTAATATTTAGACCCACCTAAATACCTAGCAACTTTTAAAATTAGACAAGAATTTAATCAATTACTAAAACGCGGCGTGGAAGGTAGAGAACCCGCATTGCCTTCACGCTAGAATCGTATACTTACATGAATTAATGAATCGCGAAAATTCAGGTAACACAAATTGGACGGCGGAGCCGGCACTACAGACTCCAAAAATCGACAACTCTTCGAGAAACTAAAAAATTTTCTTCCTTTTAGTTAAAAAAATAAAAGTCCCTAAGCCAAGAAAATTCCAGAAGATGCAAAGCTGACATTAGTCAAAAAGGTAAGCGCCGTTTTTTTACCTTCTCATCAAGTTTAAAAGGATCAATTTTTTTATGCCAGAAAGTAAAAAGGGGAGATTAACGTATATCTTCGTTTTTTTGCTTTGATGATCCTGAAGTGGTGGCATAAACGTGGTAATCCCGAGGACCTGATCCTTTCCTATATGTATTCAGAGGACGTTGAGACGACCCCGCTGAGGATTACCCAACCAACCCCTATCTACCTCTGGGACATACCACCCACCACCCAGCAAGCCATCATTCTTTGTTATACTAGAAGATTCATCTTGTTCCCTACAAAGGTATGGGCTAACGTTACATCAATTAACGAATATCCGCCGGTCATTACGACTACTTATACACGAAAAAAAAAAATCTTTAAAGTATGGATTAGTATTTTGAGAGTGAAAATTGACAAAATGAAAACATTTAAAGCTAAGATTTCTTATATGGTTTGAGCAGAACACTGAAAGCGAGTGGGAATCTTTAGAATCAGATTTAAGTTATTTCTATGCTCCCCTCCGTCGTTCAATAAGATTCCTATGACAGATGACGGCCTCTTGAGAAAGGGAAAAATACCCTAACAGACCCGTTCTTCCAGAACAGGGGAAAATACTATGGAGTATTGATCGCGACGACGTTTCCCCCAAACACTCGAGCTGCCTGCATCAAATCCCCCTTTCAAGAATGCTGCATTGCGCACCTTGTCAAAATTTCTGTCCGTCCCTTTCTCTTTGAATCGTTATTCAAGCAGTCACGCCTACGTAGGCCTGTTTCGAGAATGTAAAACGCATTTGGGTAAACAAACGAGGAGACGCAATTTTTAGCCACTACTTTAAAAGCGCATAAACTGAGGTTAAATGTGGCGAAACTACTTCAATTTATTTTTGTCTCATTTACTAAAAAGAGCAGCTAAATGAAACCACTTATACTACTTGATGAGGGTAATACCAACTTATTAAAATTTCATGATTTTTCTTTGCTAAACACTGAAAACCCTTATTTCGCAAGGACATTCGTGATAAGTGGTTGTTTAAAAACTTTAGGGCTGTTCTTGAGCGGTGTCCCAGTTTGGTGTTAATCAACAAGTTTTGAGGAAAATGGGAAACGCCATCACCACTTGAATCGAGTACTAAAGGAAAAAAAGACTTGTTATAAAAGAAGGAAAAATTCAGAAATCCTCCCCCTTTCATGCATTATGATTCCTGATTTATGAAATATGCAATAGCCGTGTGTGCACGGGATTTACGAAAGAAATCGATTTTATTCATTTTGGGGCGAATTAGGTAATGAGAAGAACAGCTGGCGCTCTTTCATCCTGAACGATAACACGTCTCGAGCGAAACGAAATGGTCCGAGATGTTGATAAGCCTCGTAAAGAGTGGGGATCGAAGACCTTGAAAAAGGTAAGAGGGAGTCGTTGGTCCGAAACGTCCAGTGCACGTTCGTTTTTCAGAGTTCTAAGACAACCGAATTTCGTTAGTAACGGGTGAGAGCTGAATTTACACCGTTGAACGAGATAACCCTAGGTCGATAGTTATCGCGAGCTTCATCTACCGAATTAATAGTAGGAATTACGGTTTCCTAGAGTTGGGAAACGTTGAACCGAGTTTGAAATTTATTGATTACGACGAAAAGCATAAACCAAACAATCATAAGCAAAGAGACAAATAAGGGTTATTGTATACGGACAGAACGAAACGATAAGCCCGGATTTGACGGCAGTAGATGTCCGATAAAACAACAAAAACACAAGAGCCGAGTGGAAATGAGCGGTTGTTAGGGCCAGGGGAATGTTTTAAAAAAAAGTTTGATAATTTATTTTCATATATGTGCGAACACAATATAACCTTTCTTTTAGCAATTTTTCCATACGTTTAATTCTCTTTCTCTTCATGAGTATAGCATTCCAGTTAAAGTACAAAAGGTACAGCATAAGTACAAAAGACGGTGGATCACGTTTCAATGTTAGTAATTTACCAGTTTTTTCCCTTATGATTCGAGGCGGGTAATTTTCCAATTATTTTCACCCTTGAATCCAAGCCCGTCATCATCTTTGACAATACCGAGCCGATACCAGACATTCCTCATGAGTAGTAATTACGCTTTAACATTTAGTAAATGGGAGATATCATCAGTAGCAGATGATCGGCAGATCGATGACAAATAATGATGGACGACTTTTTTTCTGAGGGAGAAAAAAAATGGACATCGAGCCTCTTGCGGTCAAGGGCCGTTCTTCAACAGGATGTCGGGGGTGCAGTCTATTGTACGCAGCTTCCGCCCTCGCGAGCCCTCGCCAACAACGATTTCAACACGTTCGAAATCAATTGGGCACCGCGAGCTTCAAATAACAATACGAACGTGGGGAAATGACAGCGAAATACGTTCCCAAAGCTGCCAAACTTCCGCGACAAAAGCCACAAGTGGAAGTTTTAAGGACTTTTGAACCAAATGTTGCAATAATTTAAATTTTCTTAGTAGCATCCTATTGTTTTTAGCCTAAGGCAAAATTATAAATTGACTTGACCTTTTCGCCCCGTCGACATACTGACAAATGATACGGACTTAGTTTTCCATTAAATTATGCAAATCAAAACGGCATGAAGCCATTGATTGAAAGTCTAAATCATTCAAATTTCGTTGAGCGAAAAATAAATAAACATTTAACGAACTGATTGTTTTATTTTTCACTCGAATAAGTTTTCAGAACGGATAAATTGCACAAATTCCATCACGGGCTGGTGAAGCTCATCGCTGTTATTTTTATGGCTATTTGATATCCCGTAGATGACCTAAAGTAACGTTTTTATAAGTATTATCTTAAACACCACTATTACAGCGTTTAACCTAAACTTCCAGGCTAATAGCACTCCATCGATTATTTGCCCTTTTTTTTCTTCTTAGCAAACCAATCATGTATAATTATGGGAATGAAACTGTCAAAACGTATATTAGCGCATCTGTTAAAAAGGAGATTTTAATAAGGCAAGAAACGCCAAAAACAATCTTCTTAATTTTAAGTTCTTTAGGCTGAAAGGATTCAGATGAAGAGCTTTTTGAAGCAATGAAAGTTTTAATGTCAGTTTTTGACTACGATCTAGATATTTAAATTTGAAGGTTCGAAGAGATTTTTAAGACGTTTTCTTTCTCACGAAAGAATGGAGATGGAAACTAATTGTGAGAGCAGTTAAAAGAAATTGACGTACCTACCAAAATTTTTTATTTTTCATCGGATGTATTGCACAGAAAAAATAACGGGAAATAAGCAAGAATGTCGATAGTTAAATTACCCTGGAATAATAATTAAGTGTCCGTTAACGGAAACCGCGATCCGGTGGGGTGTTAATCAAATTTTTTTTAAAAAATTCAAAATCGATTCTCTATAACGCACATGAACCACGGCCAGAACGCGGATGTGGTTGGGGAAGTTTTTTTTTTTTCATTTGACCCTCAACTGTACCATCTATCTTCTCCAGCCCAACCTTTGCCTCGGTCTAAACTTATATTAAACTCTCTTCTAACCGCCCGCCAGAGGATAACATGCCTAAAAATTCGCTCCACTCGTCCACGGGCCAAAAATATCTATAATTTAAAACTCAAAAATGCGGTGACAAGAAATCGACAGCCTTTTCAATGTCTGGACCGGGAGACCGCATTAGCCTCAGCAGCTATTAGTGAAGTAATGACGAAAGTGATTCACTCTGTCATTAGACCCCTACCCCAATTTTCATCCACAGCCTTAAGGATATCAAGACCAAACGAATTAAACCTCCTACCCGCAGTTCGGTAAATTTTACAGGGATAAAGATATCATTAATTAACGCCCAAGGTAAATTAGCGCTCGATTAAAAAAAAAGTACTCACAGTTTTTCATAGGAAAAAAAGCATACCTGAAACAAAACAAAAAAAATATTAAAAGTTGGTCAATTTCGAAATATTTTTAAGGGTCCTAAACCAGTTTGAACGCTTTTATTGTTGATGTTGCAAGTGGATTGCGGAACAAGCAAAGATGTAGATTGTTTAGGGTTCAACTGTCACGGATGAACACAGCCTGAGGCCTCTGCCGGGTTCGATCCGTTTGCATCTGTTTCCTCTAACGAAGCCTCAGACCGTATTAATTTGATTTCATCTCTAACTTTACTCCATAAAAATATCACAATGCCATAACAAAAATTATAAATCTCATTCGTATAATAGAAACTGACTCCTAAGATTATTTCCACTCGAACAATGTTTCTCTCTTTTAATTTTGTGATAAAACGAGCAGGCAAGTGCTACTTTTAATTTTAAAAAATTCTTGTTGAAGTTCTAACCACATTTCGCACTTAAAAATCGCATGCGTTTAAATAGATGATGGATGGACACGGAAGAATTATTACCCCATTGTTACAATTTATCAAGATAATCTATGAGATTTTCCTAAGCTCTATTATCCTATTAAAAATTGTTTCTGTATTTAAATATTTATTTCATGTAAAGCAGTAAATCAAGGTTTTTGGCAACAGGGAAATGAGTTTCAAGGCTAACAGTTTGTCTACAACAATCATACAGACTGGCCAACATACCATCGACAAATGTGAAATAAGAAATGAGTCATAAAAAAAGAATAGGATTATGAAAAGCAATTGTCGTAAAAGTAATATAAAATGGTTGATTTCTGGTATCTTTTTCGAGGTCTCCCCTTATTTTTTGACCTGCACATCTGTTTTTCTTTATTTAGCAGTGGATACGCTTGGGGTGACACTGAAATAGATTCGGGTAGTCGACCATTAGCCTTAGAAGCAGGACTAGCGTCTCGGTTTTAGGCTTCCGTAAATAAATACAACTTTAGGTCGATACTTGGGTATTTTATAGGGAAATGGAAAACTCTCAATTAATTTTTTGAAACTACACCTCCGATTACAGCAAGAATCAATGCAAAAAATGCCCAATAATCTGTTGTTTTTTTTTAATCAAAAGACTACAGAAAATGCCCTTGATGTTCTTTGGATGAAAACGCTTGTAAAGGGTTTTTCTTGTCGGAGGGAGGCGGCCTTGTTTTAACTGAATGTGCGATAAGAGAAATTTCCAAAAATATAGCAATAGCGAAATGTGAAGGAAAAAAATATGATTTAAGGGTTTGAGATAATGTGAAAACCGGACCTCGGTTAATAGATCAACACCTACACTGTCCGTCTAAACACGATAAACAACTTATCATCATCACGCTACCAGTTTGATGATTGAACCGTCGGTGTGGTCGCTTTCGGCGTGCGTGGTTATTTATTATTAATGGTAGAATAATTATTTAAATTTCGGGTAAAGCGTTCGAAGTGTGATGGAATAATTAAAAGGGGCCGCGACTTGAATATAAACGGAATCTCCGAAAAATAAATCGATGAAGAAGGGGGGGTTTCCTTTTGCGCCGTGAACAGATTGGAATAATTGCGGCTGTCCATGAGGAGAGGGAGGTACAAATCGAATTACAGGACCGACCGCAAATCGGAGAAGAGGTTTGTGGCCGAACATGGGAATCGGAAGCCAAGAAAATAATATATGTGCATTTTAAATAATGAAAACAATCAAGAAAAAACTTATTTCAAAAGAATCAAATGAACCTTAAATTCAGAAGACGCCAAGGAAGGGGATAAAGGAAAAGTTTACTTTAGCTCTACTCTGTAAACAGAAGGAGTCTTGCGGGAGCCATCTGAACAAACAAAATTCTTACGAGTTTCTTATAGATTGGATATACAATCGTAGATTAGGACAATAGAATCGAGAATAATAAAAAAAATTAATTTACCCAAAAAAAACTCGTTTATATTAATGAGATTCTTAAAGCGGACAATATGCAAAATTAATCATTAACATAAAGAACTACAATGATGAAAGGCAATACACGAGGGAGGCTCGTATTCATGGCGCTTGATTACATTAAAATCCATTGTTATACACAACGATTATAAATGAAGTTAATTTTTAAAAAAATTTTAGGTTATTTTAAAGCTTTAGAGACCTCACCCAACAAAAACATATTAGAATAAAAATAATAGAACCTTACACATACTGTAGAACATTATAAGGGTGCCTAAAGTGAGAAGGCGATAAAAAATAAGGGAGAAAAAGAGATGGTATCACTGCTAAGGGGTGTTTGATTATTATCGCGTTTAACATCTGTCATGAGAGAGCATAATCTGAATCACTTAATGCCACTCTAAAAAATAAGGGTGATGATAAAATTTTGTTTATTAAACACCTTTTATGGGTTTGAGAAAAATAAAATTCGGGGGAAAAGTGTTCTGCTCAAAGGGGAAGGACATGAAGGTAGAAGAAATGAAAGTCTTTGCTTCACAATAAACCTGATACAGAGGTAATACAATAACTTCCCTTTGAGAAACTTAAGAAATGAAAGTCTTCGCTTAGCCAGGCCACACAGACCAGGCATGATAGATCAAATTCTTCCCTACTGTAAAATGGAGCATTAAAATTTTCAAGATAACTACGAACGATTCTGTGAATATTGTGAACATTAGCAACGGACGGAAAATCAATTTTCCTCTTCTGGGTCTAAAAGACCCTTCACAATAAACCTGATACGGAGGGTAATACAATAACTTCTCTTTAAGAAACGCCAAATATCTACCAAAGTGACCTCATTCGAATACTAAAAACTTGGTCTAGACCGGAAAAGTTAAGCAGTGACGGACTCATCCTTCGTAAAATAAGTTTCTAGTTTTTCGTAGATATTATTTTGTACACAATGCACTTTCTGGCAAGGGGCCAGAGAGGTCGTAACCCATTCAAAACTTGACTTTCTTTTGGAAAAGTTTATTAGCAAAAAAAACTTTTCTTTTTAACACTTTTGGAGTTTTGAATCTGCTTATGTTTAAATAAAATAGAAAAGTTTTTTTTTTTTCCATGCTAGGTAACTTTCTATTTGGGAAAATACGATGGAAGACATCAAAATGGTTGAAGAAGATTCAAAAAGTTTTTTCATTAGGAATATGATTTTATGGTTAAAAGGGGCGTTTATTCAAATTTAAAGCCGTTTTACAAATTTTTAATTAAGTTTTACCTATGTGGGAGTTGGTTTATTGTCGAGGGGGGGAATGGGAATCGAAAATGAACGGCTGACCCAGTAAGAGCGGCGAGGTAGCAGCGGTGAGCGGTTCCTTCCCGTCCGCCAGATTCTGCTCGTGGGGTCGGACGAACGGAGGGATGGGGTGGTTCCTCGGTCGATACACACCCGGGGTTGGTAACCCCCGCGCCACGCCCTCTCATCCCACGTGTTATAGGACGTCTATGGGATATGACCTTTTCCTACCTTTTTGTTTTTATTATTAAACTTCAGGTCCTATAAACGTAAATACAACATACGAAACAAAGTTATGAAGAATAACAATTCACATTTTTATAGCAAAACGCAGGTCCTTCAACAATAACAATATAAATACTCGCATAAGACAGCAAAAGAGTAATTCACAAAGAAAAAGCAAACTATAAAACTAATTTTTTCGGATAAAAGCACTCAAGAGGATCGTCACGAGACCGTAAAATGCTCTAAACGTAGCCCCTTTAGACCTAATCATGTTCAGGGGCCTAAAACAGATGCTACGAAGGTGTTCATAGATTCAAAGGATCGCAATTTATCTTTCAAAGGGTTTGGCATGGGTTGAGAGCCAATCGGAGTAGAAGAGGCAACAAAGCCATCAAACAACCATTTCCCTTTATAAGTTCCCAAACGTATAAATTCGTAAGAACTAATAGAGTGTAAAACAGCAGAATGTGCAATCAATAAAGCCCTTTAAACTAAACTTATAACCTACTTTTCTTTCCCAAAAAAAGTAATTGAAATCCAATTTAGACAAAACAAAACATTGACCTACTGCAACAATTATTCATATTTTTTTTATAACTAATTACAGACAGATGGAATTACGCACACGCAATCGAGCGTGCAATGTAAAAAAAAGTTATGCGTGAAAACTCCAGGAGACTTGAAAGATCCATATGATAACCACGGAAAAGTTTTTGATGGAAAGTTGTAAAAAAATGTCAAGATTTTTTTTTCCTTTCAAAGTTTGGCGTAAACTTGGTTTTATTTATAAAAAACCAACGCTATCCAGATAAACAGAATTTACTTTTCAAACCTTAGGAATGTCTGAACACACATCTAATCCAATAATAAGTTTACTGTTTGTATATAAGGCTTTTCAAGAAAAAAAATTGCCGAGATAGCCAATTTATACCGATACATGAGAAATAACGTTTTTTTAGGAGTTACAAAACAAGTAATTTGTTCCATCCCAACTTTAAAAAGTGTAAATAGAAACTTTTTTTTAATCTTTTCTATACCTTGTTTTAATTTACTTTAACGCGGGACATTAAGTATTAAACTGGATAAAAGCTTGGGCAGCGCTTAAAATTTCATGGGGGAAATAAACAGTGGTGGGACTTTTTTTGCACTTTTTTTTATCATCTCTTGACTAAAAGGTTTTGTAGAGGCAAAAAAAAATTTAGGAAGTGGAAATTTATAGATAAATGACGTGATTCATAAAAGACATAATGAAGGATGAGAGTACGCCTTTCAGACTTAAAATCGGATTAGAGAGGGATGGAAAAGCAACAACAGTCGCTATGTGCATCTAAGCAGATGTGCCGAGGGGTAGGTCAGTGTGAATCACCCGAGGGAGGTAAACGGAGTTCGGGTGTCTAAATACATGGGTAAGAATAGAAATAGGGAGAAAATAGGGGTAGGAGTGTGCCACCCTACAGCACTTGATCGACCGTCTGATGTTCTAATGTTCGAACAATAAACCGCACAGGTTAGCGAGAATTTCAGCTTCGTTATTTTAGTCCGGTGAAGAAAACCGCCGAGGGGAACATAATAGGCTTAAAGACCACCGACATGGACTGAAACAATAAAGGAGGAAATCAGAAATTGAAGGATTACAGCATTTAAGCGCTTTAAGTGGAAGCCCAACTTAAATTACCAGATTTTTTCTCCCTTGTTCCACGCCACTGGTCTCGCCCAACTCAAAAATCCACGCTTTTCATGAATTCTGTTCCAATAAAAGCTCAAACGATATGCACAAAAAATTAGGGTAGAAAAAAATAAAAGAATGTTTTAGAGCGTAATCTTAGATTGTCAGATTAAAGCTTATTAGGACCCAAAGGGGAAGCAGAGGCGTGACTCGGGTATCGACAAAAACTTCCAACGTCCCTTTCTAAGCTTTAAAAATATAGCAAAAACGTTTTTCACGAGTCTCTAATTAACGTTTTACACTTTTAATCTCAGTTTCCTTAAAGTTAACAACTTTTTTTTATAAGAATTTCTTTGTCGAAAACATTCGAGCGTGGCCGATCTTGTGTTTTATTATGCACGCACGACTTAAATCCTTTTGCTTCAGCAAGGCTTCATCTTTGATTTTTAAATGAGCTGAATAATTACATGATAATCATGTTTTTGTAATAAAAATATTTTGATAAACGCTAGGAAAAGTTAAAAAAGGATGATTATCAAAATAAAATTACAATAATTAAAGAAGCAATCAGAGCCTTTTACTCAAATGGAAACGGCTTGAACGTTGGGCGCCGTAAAATAAACAAACTTTCATCCTTCGTCTCTCTGTCAATCGCCTTTGGCTTATTTCATTTGAACTGATACGTTGCTCCCTCGAGAACCGAACCGTCTGAGTCAACAGGCGTGACTCACTTGACGGCCAAACCTCGAGTGGGATCTTCACGAAAAAGACCGTCACGATTTTTCAAAAAGCCGGAAAAAAAAAGAGCTTTAAGATGCATTTTTAAAAACAAAATAATAAGCATAACGTGCTTTTTTCCTCACTTTGTTATAGGGTTTTTATTTCAAAAGAAAAAGCTGTCAGCTAAATCCTGCACGTGAAAAAGCAAAAGGGAGAAGGGACAAAAACGAAAAGAAAACAAAAGAATGGTAAAAAAAAACTAAGAATACCTTTAATGGATCTTCACCACTCCTTTGTTGATGAAGCACCCATTCATTTTATGTTGGGTGAGCTACATGGTACCCCATTGAACATGTACCTCCCGTTTAATTACCGGGAATCAAAGTGGGTGGTACACATTTCTGAGCCCTACAAGGAAGCCCTCTCGATAACGTAAATTAATTATCAAAAAGATCGAAAATAAATTGACTCAATTCTGAAACTCGAGAAAATGTTCAAGACAGATTTTCCGGCGACATGGGCTAAACAAAATTAACGTCAAGAGCAGACGCTTCGGGAATTGTTTCTCAGTGTGTGGTCGCCCTGAAGAAGAAGTATAAACTAAGTCCGAAGGTCTTGTCCTTTTCATGTCACTAACAATCTTCTCAAATCAGTGTATTGTTCCATTCCAGACACCTTTTCCGTTGAGAATAAAAACCGTTTTAAACAAAAGGGAGGAAAATATATTTTTACACTTTAACGAGCCTAGAATGTCGCCGCCTATTTTCATGAAACTTCCCAGGAAGTTAGTCAAGTCTGTTTGTGAAAACAGGAGAACTTGAATTATCCGTGCTGGTTGCACACATAGCAAGGTTAATCTAAAAACTTTTTACAACACTTCATCAAGTGTCCAATCATTAACAAAAGGGGTTTTAAATAAGTAGTATAAAATAGATCTGAGCAAGAAGACAATAGTTCATTTTCGGACGCAAAATTTATGTTTACAGAAAATTTTGATAGATGTAATATAATCGAAATATATGGGTTTTTTTCTCTCTCTCTTTCCCTTCTTTTTTATCCGCATAAACGCCATTCAGAGGAAAGGATTTCGTCTTTTGTACATTTTTTCCAACAAACATGGCGTTTAAAATTTTTATTTACTGGAAGGCTCACAATATTTTATATTTTTTTCATGATAATTTAACGGAAAATAATGCAGACGAGGTTTTATTTACGGACGCCATTGAGGGGGTTTGTAATCCTGTTAGAACTCCTGAGGAAAACGGAAAAGACAAAAATTAAATTGGCCGTACGCCAGACGTTTGTGACCAAAGTTGGACCATCGGAAAGTCACGTTTCTCAGTCTTGTTATATAAAATATGTTATTTTAAATTTTGAAGTGCTAATTAGGAAAAAGAGGGTTTAATTTTTAGAGTATTGACCGCTTTTTCACCCTAATTTTGTAATATCCTCGTCATTTCCCCTTTTAAAAGCGCCCCCGTTTTTCGTTTCCTCGATATTTACATTTTGATAATTTTCCGTCGACTGCGGATCGACTCTATTTAAAAAGCGGAAGCAGGAAGAGGAGGGCAATTTGTTCCATCTCTCCCTAAAATATTCTCAAACAATACGATGGAGGACTCCAATTAAAATGGAAACCGTTTCAAAATCGAAGGAAAATGATTGCGAATTAACTTGAGGAGATAATAAGAGAGACCGCAGAGTAGTTAAAGGAGAGGGTTAATTTGAGGTCGTCAATGATTCTCTCCTACGGGAACTGTGCGTTTATTGATCCAGTGACGTCAGGTAGGCTTTTACCCCCACAGTGTAGTAAACAAGTAACTTTATCGATGCAACGCTAAGTACCCTTATTAACTCTTTCCGACCCCTTTTAAAAGCATGTACCTAACTCATTTATTCACTCAAAACTTTTATGCTCCATTTAAATAGATCCAAATGAGATCAACAAACATATGTATTTCCAATTTAAACTAACTTGAAATAATTAAAAGTTTTTTACAAACAGAATTTTAAATTGGATAGGCGAGAGTGTGAAAAACTAGACGCTATAAAAGAGAAGAAAGGGATTAAAAGCGTGTGAATAAATAAGAGCATTCCGTACAAGTACTTGTCGATGCTCTTACTCGGGAACGACGCTTCTCTTAAATAGGGAGTCGATCTAAAGAAACAGTTGTTTCACTCATCAAAGCCACTCATCAAGAGTGAATGGCCTTCTTCGCGTGGGAATAATCCTCATAGGATTCTCACTATTATAAAATAGGAAGCATTTTTCAACATCAAAAAAATGGTATAGAACCCTAAACTTATAAAAAGGCTATTTTATTTGGATTGAAGGATTATAACTACCTACACAAGAAGCATTTTGAAGGGAGGCCATATGGTTTCTAAGATCCTATTTCAAGTGCTAGTACACATGTTTATTTATAACGCTCTTAACCATTAAAAATCGTTTAAGGTGTAAAAAAATTAAAATAAACAAAGTTATAAATATGAGGCCATTTTGAAGTTCTAAAGAGGGTTACGGATTATGTCGAGATGAAATAAGATCTGTGAAGCTAGAATTTCGGAAACGCGTCGTTGATTATCAATGCCAGTTCTTGTGGGAACATCGCCGGCACGGGAAAACTAGCGGAGGGGGGTTTTAAAACGGGTAAATATTATTCAAACGTGATTTGTTCATAGCTGCCTCTCTAGTGCTTTCTTTACATTCTTTTAAAGCCCATCGTAATAGCGGCGACGTGATTTTCTTTTTTGTTTTTAAAATGTCAATGGAAAACTAGCATTTTTAACAGGATATGAAAAGGTCAGAAATAAAATTGAAGACCTCGTGATAACTGTAAATCACGAACGTTGAATAACAAAAAAGTTCTAGTGTTTTATGAATTAAAAGGTTTTTTTTTTAAATAAAAAATGATGGGACTCCAAGAATTTGTAATTACAGTATATGATACCTAGTAGAGGCTTTATTCTGGGTTATTATAACGCGATTTAAAGAATGTTATAATAGTAAAAAATCTCCTTTTTTTAATATTTGGAAATATTTCAAACTAACCGTCAATTTTCGGCACAAAAATGGTAATTTACGAACAAAGTCGATAATGTCAACAAATTGTTTGCGAAAATGGAATAGAGTTAGAAGGAGCAGAGAGAGGGAAACGATAATACGAGTTTACGGGAACATCGAATGACACTCATTAAACATTAGTCGTAGAAACCTATTCTAGTTAGTAGTTGTTTCTCCAACTCTTCCAATTAGCGAAGCCAACTATTCCAATAATAACCCCCGGGGTAAACTACCCCGGTGCATTATAAAGGATGATAAATATTGAAGAAAGAAGAATATAAGAGGAATATAAATTCAGACTTTTTGTGATGGAGGCTGCTCCATTTGGGGACGTAACGAAAGAGATAAGGCACAATCTGAAACGACGGGCCTATAAGAAAACGGGCAATACATTAAAACCATGTCAGGATAAGATTATAATTAATTACTGCCGGAGTCATTCCGTTAATTTTGAACTGAGAGGAGAAGAAATGAATGGAGCTTTTAATTCAGTTATTAAGAAATAAATTATTTATAATTAATTTTTAGAGAGAAAAATTAAAAAATGGAATTATGAAACCTGATGAGTAACCAATCAGCTTAAAATAATTATAATTTATTTATTTCGCAATCAAAATAAAAAATGAGCCAACAGCTGCAAGGTACAACTTGTTTTACTCATCACCAGAGTTCTTCAATCACTATTGCATCCAGCTGATCCAAATCCACTCCTTGCGCACAACATGCGGTAGGTGGCTTTTTAAGAAAAGGAACCCAACTAAAAAGAGCATAATTTAGATGCTATTTTAAACCTTCACTCTCGTGAGGACCGCCGTAGTATACTGTCGGGCCAAAACGTTCGGCAATGAATCATTTAAGTTTATGGGTCGGGGTTAGTTTGAGTAAAAGTGCGACTTAACGTCGAGGGAGTTAAAAAGAGGAAGGGAATCCGGTAGGGGATGGAAGTGGTGCTTTATATAAAAAGCTGCAATTTTTCCAAAAGACTTGCGAGGTGGATAAGAAGGGAGGGCGAAGATGACACAAATCCAGATTAATGTGTACCGGAAGGCTGCGTGGGTTGCAGGAAGTAAAGGCCCCGAGCCACGTGCTCCCTTCTTTTCTTTCTCCGGCGTTTTCGCCCTCCCCTTCCTCCATTTCTTCGCGTCTCTTCAAGATCCGAAGTTTGAAAATACAATAAGAATGGGAAGATTAAGTATGGCGAGGACGAAGTTGGGAAAGTTGGGAATTTTCCTTGTACTTAAGTACTTAGACTAAAGCACCCAGGGAAGAAGTTATCTCATAAAAAGTACAAACCCTCTTTAAAGAAAATAACATTATTTTGAGAAAACTTGTGATGATTTTCCCCCCACACTCCAGATGTTAAAAGGAGGAAATGAAAAAGGTCAAAAAAAGGTGAACGAACGACAAAATACGCTAAATTATCATGGACAAATTACAAAAGAGGTTCAAAATCGCCAAGAAATTATTTTAAAATCTTAATGGATCAATGCCAAATACCTGAAATTCCTTCTCAAAAAGAGAATTTGAGTAAGATTTATTTGATGAAAAACCTTTTACATAAATAATATGAGCTGTCAGGTGAGCATACAAAAAAAGGAACAACTGGAGTTTACTCACGTATTTTTCACCCTAAAAATACATTCCGGGAACTTAAAATTTGAATAAAATATTTAAAAAATTAAGATAAATGGATACTGGAAGGAACGTGTGGTAAATCGCTTGTGAAATTCGTTTAATGAACCAAACACAATCAGTTTAATGACTCAGCCTAAAGAGGCCTGTTGTCCCTGCCGGGCTACGGATCGAACAAAATTTAATCCACGCATGACGATGATTAACAAAAAACCTCAGTAGTTTTTCCAAGTGATTGAAGTTTATCGAGAACTAGACTCAACGAGAAACCGGTCGGTCATCTTTTATGTTTTATTCAAACGATTAAGTAACACCTGTCGGTGAAGCCTCTCGAAAGTCGGACGATGTCATAAAGATAGGCGAACGTGTTAATAAAAAAGGACATGAGAAGCGAAAAAAGGGGAAGTGCATAAACGGAAGGAAACGTTAATCCGGCGTTTCGTGAGTTCGCTTGGGTTCTTGAGTTCTTCACCCGACCTTGTTGCTCCTTTGAACCGACAAACCGGTTCAGCCTCCCACAACCCCGCTCCTTCTCACTCCCTCCAGGCAAACAATAATCAACAACTAAATAGAAAGACCGAAAGTGAGAACGTCAACCTCGCCGTGACCATCTGAACAAAAGCCGATGGATTTTGGCGCTCAAAAATACTCCTACTGCGAAGAACGACATGACTGACGTAAATACTACGTAAAAATTAAAATAATATTCAATAAACTACCTAAGCATTAAAGGACATTTTGACATAAGACATTACAGCGTCATAAATCATACTCAATCAATCTCTACCGCCATCGTTAAATACCTCAAGACAGGACAATTTACTTATCTCTTCACCTTACCATCATTTTCAAAACCTTCATAAATCAATACAGGAAAATATACAAAAATTAAAAACCAATAAAGTAAGATTTTCTACGGTAATAAAAAGAGCATTCGTTCTGAACCAATATGAAGGACCTAACCCGCAACTTTCAGAGCAAGCCGAAAATTAATGACTTTAAAAGTCAAGATTTCATGGCTTGTCATAAATATTCAGAAGGGCGGACAAAGCTGTACTATAAATGTTTACTAATCATGATTCAAGCTCGAAGCCATAAATGAAATTTTTTTTAAATATAAGAAGTTTTATCCTGGGTTTTATTGAATGTTGGGTCGTGTTTTCATTAGGTTGCATGGGTAAAAAAAAGTCGATGCTGATCTAAAAGTGGACCTTTCTAATCGAACTTCTGAGTCGCAGCAGTCGTGACCCTCCCTTCATTCCTGGAAGGAACAGACGAGTCTTTTCCCACGCCTCAAAACAACTCTCGCTGCTAGACCATCAACAAACAATCCGTCCAGGGTTCATCCCCTCCCACGCTTTCATAGATCATGCCCGAGGTAAATTAACACTATTTTAAAACCTAATGTGCCTTTAAACTTTGAAAAGCTAATAAATGGGGTTTTTCCCTAAGCACGATTAATGGACCCTCGATGAGATATCACACGAGAAAGCCTGAAATTTTTAAAACTTTAATAAATCAGGCTAATGTAAAAACCCATTAAGAATTTTATTTTTTTATAACAACTAATCCGGGACGTTATGAATAGTTTAATGCCTCTTTACTCGGTTTTATTAATTTTCACTTCATGGATTTTTGATCTTGAGAGGGTCGGGTAAAACATATGGCAAGGGGAAAAAAAAGTTTCCTTGTCGTTTAAAATATGATCAACATTGTAAAACGAAAATCGTTGCTTCAAACATTAAAACTCCAATTACGGGGATTGTTGCCAGAATGAACGCATTTCATTAAATTACTTTAGGTATGAATATTTCTTTGGAGCAATGAACTTGAATTATTGATGTTATAAATCCTACTTGAATAGCTCACATGAATCTTTTCGTAAATATAAGTAAATGGTTCCATAATTCAACAATCTAGATTCATTGTACTTAATATTATTTTTTACCGTTTTAATAATATCATCATAGATGTGAGGAATAATGTTTACTACAATCAATGAACCTTTTATAGTTATTGGAAATAGTATTGTTGAAAGCAATGAACCATCGTTCATGGTTCAACGTAGTTACTTCATTGATTTAAAAATTTTTGTTTTTGTTTTTAATGAAACTCCTTCGTTTAATTATTGAAAATTTTTATTAAAACCTTAAATAATTCATTAATAGAACAACTTTTGTTCAAGAACATAATGAACCTCGTCTTTAGTTTAAAGCAATCGATTCATTCTTTCATTAATTTGTTTCTTTATTTAAAAGAACAATTTCATATATATAACTCATAACTCATAAGGTAAAGAAAGTAAAACAGTAAGATATGTATTTCAAAATTTATTTAAAAATGGGTTACAAAAAAAAAACCTAATTAGGTACATTCATTGTGCTAAAAATTCTTTGAGAATAAAAATTTTGTCTAGCTTGACAGACGGTTTAAGATTGTAGAAGTGACTTTCGACAAACGAGTAAAAATTTTTAGATTCTTCCGGAAGCGACAAGTTGAAGACATACATAGCTTTGAAGCATATATCAAGTGCTTTGATTATAGATTTAAAACAGTATCTAATATTTTCTATTATAACAACAATATCGGTAATTTTCTTTAATGAACCTACACAGTAAATGGCTGGTTGAAGATTTGCCTGTCTTTCAACTTTAAATTTGATTGTATCCTCAACTTCTTGAAGTGTCTTTCCAATAAAAAGTATGGAGTCTTGGGCGTCCTTTATAGAATATTTTATTACGTTTTTTTTCCCATTCGCATCTTTCTTAATTGATCTCGCCGTGGGAACAAAATATGCTTGTAAAGTCAAAATAACGACAGCATCACGGTGGTCTAAAAATATATGTAATTAGATAAAATTTTCAACTAATTTATTTTTTATTTTATTACTTGAGTTAGAATCTTCGGTTAAGTCGTTTATCAAAGCAAGACATTTTTTGTCTTTGATATTTGTTTTAATGAAGTTTATAATTTTATTAACTTCAAAGTCCCACCGTTCGAGCAGTGATTTTTCGTTAAATGCAAGTGTGAAATCCATTTCAATCTGCAAGTTACAATGTTTATTATTTATAATAACAAGAAAAATTTTTAGTACCATACGATAACCGCTCGGTTTGTTGTACGGCTCCCATGTATTTAAAACGTCGACCATAGAATGTTTTCGAATAAAATCCATCCTTGCTTTGTGGCATGCTGACCATAAGCAATCTATTTCAGATGAAGACAGTCTTTCATGTTTTATTGATGAAAGACAAAGCTCGGCATTGTCCTCAGGTACTAAAAAAAAACAGTAGAATTAAAGTATTGAATACTAAAAATTAACAGAATAATAATAAAAGAGCTATACCGAAATCCATATTAAACCGATCTTTCATTTGTATGATGCATTTCTTGGTTTTTTTATTTTTTAGAGCATTCCTCTCTGTGGATATTGAATTGTGATATTTCACGTACAGTCGCCCTCTTTTATCAGTGCTACTACGATAGTATTCCTGTAAACAGTTAAAAGTTATACATTACCTACTTTTGTTACTGTTGGTACTTTTGTTATACCTATACATCATAATATCAATTAACTTACAATTATTTCAGTTGGAAATCTTTCCAATATTTGGAGCTCTATGTCTCGACTGGTTTTCAAAGTAAATGGTAACTCTCGGTCTTGAAAATAATAAGTTATTACATTTATAAGAATGCTCCGTTGTTCAGGGCCAAAATTTCCTTTTTCATTGTAAAATTCAATAAGTCTTTTCCCCTTATTGGAAGAATGCAAAATTTCAGATAAAGTTGCTGAAAAATAATAGATGATTATGCATAAGCTACGGTTTCATAATATGTATAAGGTTTTTACCAGGAGACTGTGTGACCTTGTTGTCAGGGGCCAATGGAGGTACCACATTGACGAGAGGGGCGATAGAGGGGGGAGGTCCACCACAACACACCACAGGATTGCCAATAGATTTTCGCCATTCTATGAATCTTATTTCCAACTGGAACTGGACACCAAGTGGATAAAAACTTAACATTCTTTCCAGCTGCGAGCGAGTAATCTCTTTGAGTATGGAAACCGTCAATTGTTGGTCTAAAATTAGAGAGGAAAAAAAGGTGGTCAGGTTTTCAATTAGCAGTTCTTGCATTTTTAGACACCATTAACTTACTAATAAATTCAGGTAAAAGATGCTTTAGTCCCCAGTCTCCTAAAAGAGATTCAAGCTCATCGTTCAAAGGTTCAATTTCCGATGACATGTCTGCAGAGTTTGATGTGAGAGGAAAACTGTTCAGCAATTCCTTCTCTTTAGGATAAACATTATTATCCTCATTGCAACACCAATCTTCCATTATGGATCACTGCAACGAGATCAATTGACGATAAAAATCTATAGAAAATGCCATTAAAACCTGTAAAATGAAATAACTTACGAAAATGCAATTAAGCGGAGAGATTCTGAAGACTTTCGCACACTAACACGAGGTGCGATCGAAGCTTTGAGGACGTTCGACTGTCCGTTTATAACTTTTCGCGATCGCTCGACGATGAAAATATACTCTTAAATTTAATCAAAAGCTAAGAAGAAAAAGAGAGAAAAAAAACTTACGAAAATGCGATTAAGCGGAGAGATTCTGAAGACTTTCGCACCCAACCACGTGGTGCGATCGAAGCTTTGAGGACGTTCGACTGTCCGTTTATAACTTTTGGCGATCGCTCGACGATGAAAATTTACTCTTAAATTTAATCAAAAGCTAAGAAGAAAACGAGAGAGAAAAAAAACTTACGAAAATGCGATTAAGCGGAGAGATTCTGAAGACTTTCGCACCCAACCACGTGGTGCGATCGAAGCTTTGAGGACGTTCGACTGTCCGTTTATAACTTTTGGCGATCGCTCGACGATGAAAATTTACTCTTAAATTTAATCAAAAGCTAAGAAGAAAACGAGAGAGAAAAAAAACTTACGAAAATGCGATTAAGCGGAGAGATTCTGAAGACTTTCGCACCCAACCACGTGGTGCGATCGAAGCTTTGAGGACGTTCGACTGTCCGTTTATAACTTTTGGCGATCGCTCGACGATGAAAATTTACTCTTAATTTAATCAAAAGCTAAGAAGAAAACGAGAGAGAAAAAAAACTTACGAAAATGCGATTAAGCGGAGAGATTCTGAAGACTTTCGCACCCAACCACGTGGTGCGATCGAAGCTTTGAGGACGTTCGACTGTCCGTTTATAACTTTTGGCGATCGCTCGACGATGAAAATTTACTCTTAAATTTAATCAAAAGCTAAGAAGAAAACGAGAGAGAAAAAAAACTTACGAAATGCGATTAAGCGGAGAGATTCTGAAGACTTTCGCACCCAACCACGTGGTGCGATCGAAGCTTTGAGGACGTTCGACTGTCCGTTTATAACTTTTGGCGATCGCTCGACGATGAAAATTTACTCTTAAATTTAATCAAAAGCTAAGAAAACGAGAGAGAAAAAAACTTACGAAATGCGATTAAGCGGAGAGATTCTGAAGACTTTCGCACCCACCACGTGGTGCGATCGAGCTTTGAGGACGTTCGACAGTTTGCAACTTTGCGAGCTCGTCGATGAAATACTCTAAAATTTAATT
>JACGAQ010002865.1:0-35830 GCA_014119065.1 Orius insidiosus | reverse complement strand
AAAAAAAAAAAAGAAAAAAAAGGGAATTCTAAAAAAAAGTTATGAAAACGCTAAAAAACATATTTTTCCGGAAAAACCTGAATCTGGTACAAGTAGTATCTATTGGCCGAAAAAGCCGTTTTCCCCCGCAAAATCCGGAAAATGGGATCTCATGCCCAAAGAAAATAATAAAAGAGGGCCGAAATCTAGTAAAATAGGAATTCATGGACAAAAATAAAAAATAAAAAATAAAAATAAAATTCACACGGAAATACAGAAATGGGTTACTTTTAGGATGACTGCTTCATCAAAATCTGATTTTCTATATTTTTTTTAAAGCAAATGAGTTGATAAAAACCAATATTTCTGACATTTTTATTGATAAAATTTAAAAGTTTCAAGCCCCACGAAAATCTTCCTCAATAAATCCTCTCGAGCCGCACGAACGCTCAAATTTTATGTTAATTAAAAATTCCCCATATTAAATTAATGGCCATAAAAAATTATTTTATAGGTACTGTCTTCGGGAGAACATAAGCACGGAATATTAATCGAGGTGGTCGAAACAGGAAATCACACGGGTCCGATCGAAAGTAGGAACAAAGAAAAAAAAATTGTGATAAAACGTTTTATAATGCAGGAGTCACGCGAACGTATGCAGATTAGAAGACTTTTGTATTTAAAAAGTTAAACAAAAAAGGGGATTAAAACAAAAAAGTCACTCGGTTGCACAAATTGTGAGAGTGAAGGCACTTAACCTAGAAAGGTGTGGAGACGTTAAAAAATCCGCCAAGTCGGTGCGGGGGTGGGGCAGGGGGGGCTGTTAACCTTTTCCTCTTGAGGTAATTGGGAAGTGGGTCTTAATCAGGACGTGGTTCTTCCAACGTTGTGCAATCTAAGGTGTTCAAGAGACAGAACAAAACGCACACCCCTTTCCCTTCCGTTAATTAGGTACAAAAAGAGTCTTTTCTTTTTCATAAAGTTTGAGGGACTTTTATTTAACTTAACGGGAGTATGGCCTTGAGCCTGACACGGTTAACATCGCTCCGTGTTTGAGTGCCGTAAAGTACGTTTTTTATTCGTCGAATCAACCTAAATTCGTTCTCAAAGTGATGGACAGAGCGTCTATGTTACGGGTCGTATAATCTGTGTTTTTTTAACTTTCGTTGGGAACCGTACTTTTAATATAAAGTTTGTCTAGTTTTCAGTATTTTAGACAAGAGAATCGGCATAGTTTGTTTCGCCAAGTCATTGCGCATGCCCTACTCATGTCCGGCTGGTGCAAGACGTCATCGCCCAAACACCGTAGAGGGAGTGTTATCAGTCGGCTATCAGTGTGTTTACATTGTATACTTTTTATCTTTTCTTTTTCCTTAATCTACTCTGGGAAAAATATAATACCTGTTAAAAAGTGAAAAAATATTCGCATGCAAAAATCATTGGATGACTTCTTGAAGGGTCCTACCCCTAAAAAAGGTAACAAACTGTCGTCAAGTACGAGCAGCCTGAGAAAAACCACATCGAACATTGGTACCAGGGATACCAACCAACATCAAAATACTACCGCATCGACCAGTGGTACCAGGGATACCAACCAACATCAGAAAAAACCTAAGAGACCAGCAACATCGCCACCGGCTCTTCGTCAAGACAAAAAAGTAATTACAAATATGTCTCTTCCTGATTTGACTATGGTTATGGAAGTGCTGAAGGATTTAACTTCCAAGGTAGATGCTGGTTTTAGCTCAACCAAGGCAGACTTCAAGGTTCTCACAGAAGAAATGCAGGCTTTGAAGGCAGAAAATGCTGTGCTCAGGAGTGAACTTGCAGGAGCAGTTCAGCGCATAGAATTTCTTGAAAAAAACGCTCGTAGATGTAACATCGTGATTAAAGGGCTTAATCACTCGAACTCTACATCTCCTGTAATGAGTGCTTCGGACTTCATCAAAGAGACGCTTCAGATTTCAGAGCCGCTCCAAGTCACAAACGCTCGCTGGCTGGGCTCTCCATTGAACGGCAAAGGTGTTGTTCTCGCCTCTCTCCCGAATGAGGAAGATAAATGGACCATCTTAAAAAAGGCTAAGATGCTGAAGGGCACTGGATTCAGTATCTCGCAGGACTTACCGCCATCAATTAGTCGCCGGGCCTGGAAAATGCGCCGCCTCCGTGCAACGATTAGCCAGACAAACCCCAACATCCAGATGCGTGTCCGCAACGATGTGATGGCTATTGGAAACGATAACTATACATGGTGTGATAAGTCTGGATTTATTAAATGTGCGTCCCGTCTTCCTGTCTCTTCGATTGCTGGAGTCAACGTGGAACCCCTGGCCAAGGAACTTCTCGTCGCAAAGAAGAAAATTAATAACCCCTCCCCTATGGGCGTAGCATCTGTTGCATAGGAAAATACCGTCTGTAGTAGCAGTCCGAGAACAAACCAAAATTTAAACTTTACCTCACAAGTCCTTTCTTCTAATCAAGGTAAACCTGTTAAAATTTCTGTCATGTCTTACAATGTTTGTGGTCTGAGAAAATTATTAAACCTCAATTCCTTTACTAACTTAATTAATAAATTTGATATTGTTTTTTTACATGAAACCTTTTTGACTGCTGAACCTGTTAACCTACACTATTTTCTTCGAGATTATTCCTATAAATTTATTCCGGCAGTGAGAGAATCATTAGTAGGAAGGGCCAAGCAAGGCTCGATTATAGCATTCAAAAGTTCTTTAAGTAGATACATTAAATTTGATATCCTGTTTGATTGTACTTTTTTAACCATAACCACACCTGTTTCTGTTATTAACCTAATCCCTATTTACCTTTCCCCCTCCTCGCCGGTTTTATGGAATTCAGATTTTGATAAGATCCAAAACCTAGTTAGTCAATACCCATCGACTAAGTTTGTCTTAGCTGGGGACTTTAACGCCAGAATCGCAGCTCTTCAAAGTCTTCCAAAACACTTAGTTTTGGAGTCTGATTTATATTCGTTAAGGAAGGCTAAAGATATGGTTTTAAACTCTAACGGTTCTAAGCTGATTGAGTTCTGCTCAGACAATAATTTATTTGTGCTAAATGGGCGGACTAACGCCGATTACCCTGGTGAGTTTACCTTTGTTGGTGGTAATGGCAGTTCTACGGTCGACTACTGTGTTGCCTCTTTAGATCTCGAAACGTCAATTGTCAATTTTAGAGTTGTTCAGGAAACGTTTTCCGACCATCTGCCAATTTGCTTTGAATTATTGCTGAAATCTAGGTCTGTTCAGCCTGATCCTACGTTAGTACAAAAAATGTTGTGGTCGGCGGATTTCCGTCAATCTTATAGAGAGAACCTTAGTAAATGGCTGGAAAGGGTTCCGTCGGAACCCTCACTTAGCCATAGTTTTTTTGAAAAGGCCATTAAGGCATCCTGGCCACTCAAACCTAACAATTTTATGCATACATTCCGTAAAGCCGAGTGGTTTGACTTTGAGTGCCTCAAATCAAGAAAGAAAGTTTTTGCTCTTCTAAATCTCTATAGAAAATCCAGCTCGTGTGTGGTTAGACGAGAATATGTTGGTGCTAAAAAAGCCTTTCATATCTTATGCTTCAATAAAAAGAAGGAATTCTATGAAAACTCGGCTAAGTCCTTTGTGGCAGTCAAAGATGCAAAGGAGTTCTGGCTGCTGGCCAATAAATTCAAAGCCTGGGGGTCCAACAGCGGAGGCTGCATCGATGCACCTACATGGGTTTCCCACTTTCAAACTCTGCTTAATAGTTGCTCCTCAGGTCAGTCTCTAGCGTTGATTTCTGAGTTTCCTCCGCTGCAAGATGAAGATCTGGATGCCCCCTTTGAATTGGAGGAATTGAAAGCAGTTCTCTCTACTCTGAAAGAAAAAAAAGCCCCAGGGCAAGATGGCATCCCCTATGAATTTTACAAGCATGCACCTGGAAGCTTTTTTGAGAAGCTGCTGCAATTCTTTAACCAAATTTTGAGTCTGGCTTCGTTCCATCTACGTTTGGCATGTCTGTAATTTTTCCGTTGTTCAAAAAAGGAGATAGAAATGACCCTTCAAATTATAGGGGTATTTCCTGCATTGATGCAATTGCTAAAATTTTCTCAAGTCTCATCCTAAACCGTATTATAAATTTTGTAGAAAAAAGGACATTCTGAGCGAATTTCAAGCAGGCTTCAGGCGGGGCTACTCAACGGTGGACCATATTTTCACTCTCTCCTCCATTGTTCACCTTCGCCAAAACGTGCCCAAGTCTAAAACTTACGCCTTTTTTGTCGACCTTAAAGCTGCCTTTGATAGTGTTGATCGAGTGCTGCTGTTGCAGAAACTCTCTAATCTCAGGTTCTCGTCTAAAATCCTTAGTATTTTAAAGTCGCTTTTCTTACAGGCATGCTCGGCAGTCAAAAGTAAATCCAATATCTCGGAATTTTTTTCTGTTGAAACCGGGGTGAGGCAGGGATGCATTTTAAGTCCGCTTTTATTCTCCCTGTTTGTTGACGATCTCCCAAGTTACCTCGACTATGGTATTCGTATCGGACATACTCTCATAAAAATGTTGTTGTATGCTGACGACATCGTGATTCTGGCTGACTCGCCATATACTCTACAAAAAAACATTGATTCGATCGAGCGATACTGCCAAGAATGGAAGTTGACCGTAAATTTGGATAAATCAAAAATAATGATCTTTCGTCGAGGTGGCAGATTTGCGAGGAAGGAGCGATGGTACTATAAGCAGACCCAAATTGAGGTGGTTAATGAATATAAGTACTTGGGTATGATTTTCACGCCAAAACTGTCGCTATTTCCCCACTTCAAATCTAAAATAACTTCTTCAAAGTATGCCATAAACTCGATCTGGTCCCGCCTCATTGCAAACCCTCTCGTCTCTGCCAACAGCAAATTCAATATTTTTCGCGCGGTTTGTAGGTCCATGTTATGCTATGCGGGTCAGGTATGGGGCTTCCAGCCATTTGAATTGCTTGAGAGCTGTCAGCGCCTGTTTGTACGCAAAATCTTTGGTCTCCCGGCTTTCACACCCAATTATATGATTTATTTAGAAACAGCTGTTGATCCTCTTTTTTTATTTACGCTAAAACTTCATCTAACCTACGTTACTCGTGCTCTCTCCTTACCCGATCACCGTCTCCCGAATATTATGGCAAGGGAAACTATTAAGCGTAACGTTTCTTGGTTTAAAGCTTTAAATGTCTTGGCTGTTGACTATAATTTACGTTTCACATTTTCTCAACAAAATGTTGCCAGTTGGTTAAAACAATTTCCCCGTCTCGAAGCCAATATTCGTTTAAAATACAAAGAAATTAACATTCAGAGGGCGACCGACTCGACCAGATTTCTGCTGTACCGTGACCTAAACCATTCCTTATGTCCCTTCAAACTAACAAACTCTAAACCGAATTTTGATCTGTCAAACGGAGATATCAAATGGCTATTCAAACTGAGAACTGAAATGCTCTACCTGAATTATTCTCCAATCAGAGAAGTTGATCGCTGCTCTTTGTGTAACTCGGCTCTAAGAGAAGATGTCTTCCACTTTTTAGCGGAGTGCACAACACTTGCGGAGTTCAGAGTAGCGGAGCTGGGTTCAGCACGAATCTTGAGGTCAGACCTAATTAACCTCCTTAATTCAAAAAACTGCTCGGGATTAATAAAATTTACAAAAATAGCATTGGAATACAGGAAAGAACTTGTGGAAGAATTTAACTTTTAATTTTACTCAAACCGGATGCAATTTATTTTAATTTATTTTATTTAATTTTCTTTTTCTTTTTTAAGTTTTCATACAGATAGATACATACTCCTACAGACGGTATTAATTTACCATGTAAGATTACTTTTTCTTTTTTTAATTTGTTTATTCTGTATATACATTTTTCTGTAAATATAAAAAGTTTTTCATTCATTCATTCATTCATTCATTTAACTTAACGAAGCTGAAACGTCAAGTCTGGATTTAGCAACATCCTTGAAAAACATCATCTAATCAGGCTAAAATTTTATCATGTTTTGCGTGAATGCAACTGCTGAAGTTGGCAATTTGTTCGCCATGGTGCAAGAAAGACCATTTTTAAGTGTACAGAAATAACGGCATATCTTCCGGTAAATCACTTTGAACTTAGTGTATTGAGGGCGCTGAAAGGCGTTCGACTTGATATGGAGCTTACCATCCCAAGTGACGGAAAAATGGTTAATTCAATACCCCGAGATGGGAACTTTAAAAGAAAATATACGCTCGCAATTACCCGTTGAATTAATCGTAGAGCTAAATCACGAAAAAGAGCTTCTTCGGAGATAAATTAGCCTGAAGAACTCCCTTCGGTCATTCTTTAATCCGTCGGACCGGTTTCCCGTTCCGTTTGTCTTCCCGCATTAATAGACTCATCTTTTAAAAACAAAAAAACTCTAAGCTGTTTATTCTAGAAAGTCGCAATGATGTGATACTTCAGGAGAAAAAATGGTGGGCTTAAGCGGGGGCTTGGGTTGATATAACTCTTCATTTCTTGAATTCCTTAATTTGCTGCTGCTTGTCTAAAACCTTGACCACTGACCCACTAGCTCAATAAGTCTTGTGTAATTTCATCCTTGAAATTGAAGACTTTTCGAAAAATCGATTTTGAAAAAATAATGAAAGTCTGAGACAATTGTCATGATTTCCTTCACAATTTACACGATTCACGAAAAGTTACTTAACGGGGCGAGGTTGGGGTAGTGTTGGGTGTCTCCTCGCGGGGTTTCTCACGTTTCGGCTTCGCTCCCTTTTTTTCAAAATATTAGATTACTTTTAAAAAACCATGACATTTCACTATTCACTGAATGGATTTCCTCATTTTACAACGGTTATTGAACAGAATTGATTTTTTTATGTAAAAAACCCTTGTTTTCAGAACATCTTCCTCAAAATTTCTCAACTTCTTAAGAGAAATGCGGTTCATGAATGCAAAAATACTGAATGCGATTCAGCACCGCCCTGTATTAAGAAATAAAAGTACTAGTCTGGAGCAGGCCCCGAGAAATAATGGACCGTCTGCCTAAGGGATGTCGGTTCACTCGCCAGTGGTGGTATCAAATTTCTCCCTGTAAAAAAAAATTTTTTTTTACACCAAAAATTCATGAAAAATAAAATTAGTATTTGGTGAAAATTGGACTGACAGTTCGGCCACAGCGCAGTTTTTAAATTTTCAAGCAGAAATATCTCCGCCATTTTTTTGAAATTCAACAAAGCTCTCGACGCTTTCAACTTAAAAACAAAAAAAAGATTCGGTGAAAATTTGGTAACATAGGATGAAAATTGCGGCAGTGAAGTTTTCCGGAGAAATACGACGGACGGACGGCACCACAGACAACTTTATGATGGATAAAGATCACTAATCAGCTTTTGTCCACGGGTCCACATGGAGGGTGTCACTATACCTTCTCTTTGAGGAAGTTGTTATAAAGGTAAGTGGTGAAAAACGAATAAAATGCGTTGATATGTAAATTAAAAAACAAAGTTTGTTTCCACTCTAATGTCAATCAGAGGTGGCTTCTTGAGTGGAACGTGCGGAGAACGTCGTGATGCCTCTCGCCCGCCGACGCGACCGTTCCGTCCCTCGGAGAAAGTACGCATCGCTCGATATCGCCCCACGTGAAAGTCCCCTTTTTAGAAGGGGGCGAATACGAAATTCCCGAAGCGTCTTTCCTTAAAAATCTGATGAGTTGATAGAAAAAAAAATTGTCATCCTCCCGATGAATTGGACCAAATAAGGCATGATGATATTGTAAAATGTTTAGGTTTCACAAAGAAGGCTTTTAAAAAATTTGACATTTTGACTTGTTTTAATGGTTTTTCACACGGCCTCAGGTGGCCTCATTGCTTGTTAGTGCCCAATAAAAATTACGTTTACAGAACACTTTTGTATTTCCATAAATCACATATAAGCTCGGATTAAAAGCTTCTAAACCCGAATTAACTTTAACCGCACATAATAGACCGCAGCCGAGCTATTTTCAAATTAGCAAAACCATTTTTTTTCGTACCCAATAAATTACTATATTCCCTACGTATCTGGTTAATTTTTAAACAATTTTTTAGAAGGTTGTTTGCCTACTTCGTGATTTTACATCCCTGGTACTGATCACGATTTTCCATTCAGAAACCACGTGAGCGTTTAGTGGGGAGAATATAATATTTTTTCGTTATTTTTAAAACTTTATAGGCAGAAAAAGACCCTCCGGGAGCAGTAATTGGAAAAGGAGATACATCTGATTAGTTCACGGTTATGACTCATGTCAGGAACGATCCGGACTTTCTCACGTTTTTCTGACGCTATTTTTAATTTTAATTTGAAATTGTTTTTATACGCGGTCCAGCCGTTCATGAGTGGGGGAGACTAAAAAATCGCAACCTTTTTTCCGAGAAGAAAAAAAGAACAGTTTAAGAAGATATTTGACAAATTTCGGACGACATTTTAATCTTCTTTCCCACAGATTAAAAAATTTCGTTCTCCGGAAAGGGAGGAGGTGTAATTTTTATGTAATGGAGATTTAGGAAAAAAAATAAAAATAAAAAAAGGATTTGTGGAATGCCCGAGAACGGGGTGGTTGATGAGTGCATCATCCGGGAATGTTTTTCGGGTTTAAAAAGATAAGAGTGTGGGAAACCGGCTCCCTGAGCGTACCGATCGAGAAGGCCTAGGCTTTCCGCCTCTTCTCCTTTTTTAACCCTTTCATGGATGTAATTGGCCAACAAATCTTAATTTCAAGACGTTTTTATTCAGGCGGGGTCGAGTCGGAACGTTTCCAAGGTGATTCGGCTTGTCAACTCGAAGAGGGGGGAAACGAAAAATAAAGAAAGAAAACAAGTCAAACGAGGGCTCTTTAAAATCTTGACTAATTTTAAAAGAATAAATAAATCTAAACTTCTCTTTATTAATTAGATCGATTTTATTTTTAATTGTAAGTCGTTCAACAGCTAATTGAGCGGTTCTTTATGACACCGCCGGTTAAAAGGGTTCACTTTTTGATAATTTTTCTTCCTTTTTAGATTACGATAATAATAATTTTTCAACTTTCTTTTTTGGGTCTTTTAGGTAAGTATTTTATTTTTTTTGGGGCAAAAAATCACGATTTTTATTTTAAAAAATTGTTAAAAACGTACGAGTTTGTCAAAAAAGAATCGAAAGAAACTTAATAATTTTTCTAAAAAATTGTTTAAAAAAATTAAGATTTTCTTGTACGTAAAAAAATATAATTTAAAAAAACGCTAAAAAAGGATAAATTTCTCACAAAGTCATAAAAAAAAATTAAGATGTTTTCAAAAAATCTTTAAAAAATATATAGTTTTCTCAAAAAATCGAGAAAAAATATGATTTTTGATAAAATCATGAAATTTTTATTTTTTTGTTCATTTTTTTATAAATAATTTTATAAAAAATCATGAAAAAAGTTTTTTTTTTAATTACTGAAGGCCGCGCTTAGACAAGGAGATACATTTTGATTCATTTGCAAAATGTGCCTTTCTGAGGGGAACTTCTTGATTAATATGGAAAAATAAACGCAACTATTTTAATTAGTAGGTATTTAAATAACGAGTGTGAACAGATCTTATTCAAAAAAATGTAACACGGCGTAAGTAGGTTCAATTTTTTTTCCCAGCCGATAGAAGGGTTCGATATTAGCGGTTGCAAAATCCTTTCGCCTCCGAGTTCGATTCTGTATGCGTACACGACGCGGAGAATCAAACTTGCAACAGAATAATTTGTTGTAACGCGGTTTATTTCAAATGCCCGACACGCCTTTCTAATCGTTTTTTTCCCACGGCAACCCTCTCGCTAGTTTAATTTGACGAGGAGACAACGAAAAATAAACAAAAAAACAAAGCGGTACTTGTTTGTCATTTTACTTTCACTATTCGCTTAGTACGAAGGTTAAAAACCATCTATTAATTAAATCTCGCTTTAAAGTGGACTAAAAAAAATTAATTTACTGAAAGTTATAATTAACAGGCCGTCAATGCATAATCATCAGTGACTTCTACCAATTAAAAACGCTCATAAATTATACCTCTTAGCCGGAATACCGTAAAACATGGCAAAAATGACGAATTTCTGGGCTAAAAGACCTCGAAAAACCTCCGAAAAAATGTAATAGAAGTGCTACTCAGCAACGGAACAATAAAGCCTCCTGGGGGTGTTTAAGTACAGCAAAAATAACAAAAAGGTGTCTTCATTCCGGAGAAACTGTGAAAAATCTAGTAAAAAAAGGTAGTTTATATCGGACAGCAGTCTGTCAAGGGTATCACAATAAAATTCTTTAAAAAAAAGTCAAGAAGTGAGGTTCAGAAGCGCGAAGGACAGTATTAAGTCTAGCAATTTTGATCATTTTATTGAGTAACCGTAAAACTGCTGGTCTACTATAGAAGATTCTTTTTTTAGGAGTTACAAACATTTTCATAATTTCGTCTGTATGCATTTACGCCCACATTAACGCTTCTTCACTCATTTTAAACCCACGTCCCGCCATAAAAATCGCTTCTCAAACGCCATAATTTACCAGCCCCCAATACAAACTTCGAGTGGCTCGGAATGCATCGTGACGTCTCAAGTTTTCAACCGTTTGACAAATATTTGTCGACAAATTCATTTACTTTTTTTCATCCGGACACGATTCTAATGCATCCCGTCCACACGATTTTCTCCACTCGTAAAAAAAAGAACGAGATTTAAATGTTTTTTAAAATATATACAATTTTCGTCCAGATCCATTGTTAGGGGTTTCCGGCTTTCTTATATCTTCAAACTTCCTGTGGGAACATTTCATAAAAGCCCGTTATGTATTCCCCTTGAATTTACTCTTCAACCGACGACCGCCCTTGCATATTCTATAAGGGCTCCACGTGAACGTATTTATAGAGCACTTACTACTTTTATCTCAAATCTTTACGACATTACCTCACCATTATAAAAAGAAGACAAAAAAAAATGTATAAAAGATACCGGGGTCTTCAGTGATAAAAATGAGCTAGAAACGCCAATTTCAGTTCTCAAAACAATAAAATACAAGAAAACAGGGGTGAAATGCAAACTTTTAGCTCTAAAATGTATTGATAAGTAGGCATCTGTTGAAATATTTGAGAAAAACACTATATTCCTTGTGGGTCAGTGATCAGGGCCCCTAACTTCAGGAGTTTTCCCATAGAGTAGTCCGCTTTGAAGGTTTGTGTCCCCACTATTTCATAGGGGACGGCGAAATATCCAAATATTCTCTTTTAAAAATT
This sequence comes from Orius insidiosus, assembly GCA_014119065.1. Taxonomy (NCBI): domain Eukaryota; kingdom Metazoa; phylum Arthropoda; class Insecta; order Hemiptera; family Anthocoridae; genus Orius; species Orius insidiosus. Next base: position 24,580 of record JACGAQ010002865.1, on the reverse strand, counting down.
AGTCGGGTGTTGCGGCCTTTTTTTCAGAAGAAAACTGCAGTTAATTCAACATTTTTTTATTTTTGAATTCCGACGTTTCGGCTGGACTCCAGCCATCATCAGGGATGAATTTCATTCGATTTACAGGTAAATAATATGATAAAAACAAGAGATTCAACTACGAATTATTAAATCATTATTTTAAAATACGATTTTTGGTAACTATGTTTGAAAAAATTTGACGATTAAAATTAAAATTAAAAAATAAATTACGTAAAATGACTATTAAAATATCACATGTTGTTTAAATTAAATTGATTTGGTTTGAAGGAGAAAAGGTTATTCGACCCAAAGGCAGAGTGTCCAAATATTCTCTATTTTCTGGTCTAGAAAAACACGTTTTGTCAGGTGTTTGGCGGGTTAACTCCTTTTTCACCTGGTGTTGGGTTGTTTTCATCGATTTTCTGGAGTAGAAACACCCGTTTTATCAGGTGTTTGGCCGGTTAACATCTTTTTCACCGGGTGTTGGGTTGTTTTCATCGATTTTCTGGAGTAGAAACACCCGTTTTATCAGGTGTGTGGCCGGTTAACATCTTTTCCACCGGGTGTTGGGTTGTTTTCATCGATTTTCTGGAGTAGAAACACCCGTTTTATCAGGTGTTTGGCCGGTTAACATCTTTTCACCGGTGTTGGGTTGTTTTCATCGATTTTCTGAGTAAAAACACCCGTTTTATCAGGTGTTTGGCCGGTTAACATCTTTTTCACCGGGTGTTGGGTTTTTCTCATCTATAAAACCCATTATCTGTGTTTGGGGAGAACATCTTTTTCGGGTTTGGTTGTTTCCTAGATTTCTGGTGTACAAACATAAATTTCATCAGGTTTTTGAGCTTCAACACCCTATTTAAACCAATGTTAAAGCGTTTTGCACAGTTTTATGTAATTTTTCTCAACTTTTTGGTGTAAAAAACCCGTTTCGTCGGGCTTAAGGGCGATCAACACACTTTTATTGAGGATAAAAAACTTATTTTTGTTTATTTCTTTCTTTTCAAGACGGAACTTTATTATAATTTTTTCACCCTTTTTCATTTCGAGAACCGGTTTCGAGCACGTCCATTCACGGATTGCTTCTCATCAGAAGTTGAGCCTTAAAAACGTTATTCTTATTTTCTTGTTTTTAGGTTTGTCCGAACTCCGTTGCGTGTTCGATAGAAAGAGAAGGGGGGAAAAAGGTTAACAATGACCCATAAAAGGGAAAACGTCGTAAAAAAAACGTTTCAATTTATGTTTATACCGTCCTGTGGGCATTTACATCTTATCGTCTTTCTTGCGTGGTTTTAAATTATTTTGCAGAACAATTTTTGTTGTGTTTTTTTCGACTTTGACACTTACGCTACGGTACAGGAAGGTTCCTAAGTTTTTTTTCTTCTTCAAAACAATCTTGAAAAATTAAAATTTTACACAAAAGGCAGAATATAATTTGAATGCCAATTTTCATTAATTAGCCAAAGAACAATTGAATAAGAATGTCCTTTGATGTTTCCGCGGATATCTTTTTTTTTCTTTAACAACGAAAAAGCGGACATCCTGTATTGATTCGAAATTTGAGAAAAGTGAGGGGGGAAAAAAAGTTTTAAGACAGTCGGATTTTTTTATGTTCGAATACGGGTTTCTTGATTGTAAACTCGGTTTGGATCTTTTTCCCATGGGTTTTCGGGGTCCGCACCTGTCCCGAATGCCGGTGATGATGCTTACCTTTTCCAAATATCACCTGTTACACTCCTTGCTTTTGAGGTCAGCCAACATCTAAGAAACAGCCTAGATTTAAAAAGAAAAAACCTATTCGTACACTAAGAAACAATTGAGGCGCTCCGGGTACTAAGGCGAACTCGACATCGGACAATTTTTTTAACTTCCTTAAAGAAGTTATTGTGATACCTCGACGTCGGGTTTTTGGGGAAGGGTCCTCCAGTTTTTTTCATTTTCAGATTCTAGACTTCTTGGTGAATACACCCATATAATTTTATGTTGAGTTCGCCATTTTTTCCCCTTTAAATCGTAAAAACCGAAACTTTAAAATGCGAATATCTCGAACTACGTTTGTCGAGTTCGCCCTTCGTACCGGAGCGCCTCAATTATTGTATCTAAAACCAAGAAAACACAGTATAGGGCATGTAGTAGACGATTTCTAGCCAAAATAACTTAGAAAATACCTAGGTATAAAAAATTTATAAAACGCAAAATTATTGTGTTTTTACCAAGAAAGTCACCAAAAATTGGACATTTTTGAGCCGTAAAAACGCGACACCACAAGAGAGTGGTTTTTGATAACATTGGTGAAGGTTGGTGGGAAAAAAAATTTTGAGGACACTGAAGAAGGCTTTAAAAAATTTTAATTTACCGAAATTAATCAGCTCGGTTCAATAGATTTACTTTTTTTCGTAAGGGACGTCAAAAAAAACGTTCTAGAAACACGCGTGAAATCTTGTCCAAAGGATTGCAACGGATATATTCCCGCAATTGTGCGCTTTTTATCACTTTTAGAAATTAAACCATTTTTTTGTCAACCTGAGATTTGTTTCACCGCATTTCTGTGAAAGACTCCTTTTGAGTAATTGCGAGTCTCTCACGGCCTCCCTGCCGTCTTGACGTTTTTTTTCTACCTCTTTTTTTTCGGACGTGATCTCATTTCATACAAGTTAACAAGTGTAAGCGACTACCGTTAAAAAGGGAGAATTTCACTGTTTTCTTTTATTCAAGACTCAGGGGAGCTTTTTTTTCGAATCACGGTTTTTTTTTCCGTGCCCCTTTTCCTTAACACCCGATTTCCTTTTGGCCAGAATATTCTTGACTAGGTTTTTAATTAGCTTTCTTCGTTTTAATGAACAAACTCCTTTTATTCTGTAAGAATCGTGGACGCGGATTTTATTTCCACCTCATTAGCATTCCATTGGCTTAACAAATGCTTGTTTTGAGTGGGAAATTAAGAGGAAAACCGCAAGTAATTTTAACCCCGATATCTTTTTAATCACCATAAAACGCAAATTAAAAAATTCAACGATAAACTACCCTTAAAAATTACAAAACGGCGGGCCGCTGTTAGATTGTCAAATTAAAAATAGTGAAGCACATTCCGCCTCATTAAAAAAAAGTTAGATCGCCCGATTGGCTGCTAAACAGTCGTATATCGTCAGCTAAATAGTCGTAAATAGCCAACTGAACTGTGGCTAGAACGTAAGCAAAACTGGATCGCTAGCTGAACAGCCGTTAGATCGTCAGATTTTCAGCTAAACAGTCGTATATCGTCAGCTAAATAGTCGATAAATAGCCAACTGAACTGTGGCTAGAACGTAAGCAAAACTGGATCGCTAGCTGAACAGCCGTTAGATCGTCAGATTTTCAGCTAAACAGTCGTTATATCGTCAGCTAAATAGTCGATAAATAGCCAACTGAACTGTGGCTAGAACGTAAGCAAAACTGGATCGCTAGCTGAACAGCCGTTAGATCGTCAGATTTCAGCTAAACAGTCGTTATATCGTCAGCTAAATAGTCGATAAATAACCAACTGAACTGTGGCTAGAACGTAAGCAAAAACTGGATCGCTAGCTGAACAGCCGTTAGATCGTCAGATTTTCAGCTAAACAGTCGTTATATCGTCAGCTAAATAGTCGATAAATGCCAACTGAACTGTGGCTAGAACGTAAGCAGGATCGCTAAACAGCCGTTAGATCGTCAGATTTTCAGCTAAACAGTCGTTTATCGTCAGCTAAATAGTCGATAAATAGCCAACTGAACTGTGGCTAGAACGTAAGCAAAACATCGCTAGCTGAACAGCCGTTAGATCGTCAGATTTCAGCTAAACGTCGTTATATCGTCTAATAGTCGAAATAGCCAACTGAACTGTGGCTAGAACGTAAGCAAAACTGGATCGCTAGCGAACAGCGTTAGATCGTCATTTTCAGCTAAACAGTCGTTATATCGTCGCTAAATAGTCGTTAAATAGCCAACTGAACTGTGGCTAGAACGTAAGCAAAACTGGATGCTAGCTGAACAGCCGTTAGATCGTCAGTTTCAGCTAAACAGTCGTTATATCGTCACTAAATAGTCGTTAAATAGCCAACTGAACTGTGGCTAGAACGTAAGCAAAACGGGATCGCTAGCTGAACAGCCGTTAGATCGTCAGATTTTCAGCTAAACAGTCGTTAATCGTCTAAATAATCGTTAAATAGCCAACTGAACTGTGGCTAGAACGTAAGCAAAACTGGATCGCTAGCTGAACAGCCGTTAGATCGTCAGATTTTCAGCTAAACAGTCGATAGATCATCAGCTACATTCAGCTAAACTATCGTCGCTATTGATACTGAAATGAAGATATAGAGATTGACCGAATTTGAGGAGTAGGCCCAGTTGATTAGTTTATAACTTTGACGCTTTGGCCGTCTTAGGCACAATTTGGATCTTTGACCCAATTAGCAACCATCCCAAAAACTCCACTTAAAAAATGGCATTTTTGGTTTCAAATTTTGAAATAAGGATTTTTTTTCACATCACTTTTCCGCTCTGGGAATTATAAAGGATATTACATAACTTGAAAATAAAACCAACGTAAAAATACCGTCTTAATGAACGAGTATTCGAAGACAGAAGTCCTTGATATTTAAACCTCCGAGATCTTCTTCGAAATCTCGTATAAATCGAAGGATTAAACCTTTTTAGTGCCTTTTTTAAAAGGTCTTTTAAAATTAATATCCGCCAAGAGTTTTAATAAAAAGACTGGAGCTCTCCCCGATGGGAACTTAAAAGCTGTAGTGATCGAATTTCGGCCTGACGGTGAAGATGAAAAAATTGGTAAAATGGGTGCTGATAGGTTGAAAAGTAACCGAAAGAATAGAATAGTTGTTTTCTAAGAGAATTTACATAAAAATAGTAAAGCTTTTTGGTCAAAAAAGCGCTTTTAAAAAAATGTTGATTGAACTTCTAAGAATGGGATCATGAATTTACATTGCGATGTTCTCGGCGGAACGAAAGCTAGAGGGTGAGAAGGAATTCGAAATATAATTAAAATACGGAAAGTATGGAGGTCGTGATTCTCTATATTTGCGAATCACGATTTGACACGTTGTAAGTATCGAAATGCAGCGAGAAGCGGGGAGATACATTCATTGTTCAACCGATAGGTGTGCAAATGGGGGGATGGTCTTCTAATCTCTCGCGATATTGGCTTTTAACGGGTTCGAACCCCCCCCCCCCCACCTTCACCATTGTTTACATTGCAAATAATCTCAACACGATTGGGAAGCTCATGACTTGGTAAATACGCGTAGATTGCGCCCCCTTTGGAATCTCTGAGTCAGGTGGCGGAAGCGGAAGTCGCCCCAGAACAAGAAAAAACACGCCTGAGTCGGGGGAAGGAAGTGTTTTGTTCGGAGGAACCCTTTACGGAGGCCTCTTTTTTTTCGGTAATCCGATATCTAAACCCTTGCACAACCCTTCTTGAGATTTTAAGCCCACACTTTACCCTCACATTTCGATCTAACTCACTTATTCAAGCCGAAAATTATGGTTTTTGATAATTAAAGACCTTGTGACTGCGATTCTGAGAGGGCGAGCTCAACTCATAAGTGTCTCAATCAAATTCGAGGATCCCAATGCTCTAAACGATTTGTTCCCGTACTGAAAACAATTTGGGCCATTGACTTTCTTTCCGTGACATTTAGGCCGGAATTTAAAGTCACCGGATTTCCTAAAATGCGTAGGCAAACAATGGTTTAGATTGCATTTACGAAAAAGGTCGTTTTTTTAAATAAATAAAGACGTCTTTCACCACTTCTGAGGGTTCTCCGTTAATTGACGTCCCGACGGAAGCGTACAGCGAATCCGTTTTACCTTTTTGAAATTATTAACGTGACGTCCTTCAACCTGTGTGGTTCGATGAGACAAAAAAAAAGTAAAAGACGGACAATTTTTCACGATAATAAATAATGTACGGTACTTAAAAGCGTTTTTAAAAGGATCCCTTCAGGTTGAGTGTCGGTTTTCTGAGAACCTGTCACCACCGCTGATATACGACAAGCTACCGGTTGACACAAACTAAAAACTTAATTTTTCAACCTTTTCATTAAAAAAAGAAAAACATTCAGGTGAAGGACATCAGCAAAGAGGTGTTCCGAAAAAAATTCTCTACGGACTGCCGACCGGAAAAGCGGACAAAATTGGTCGTTTTGACCCTACGGTATCTCTAATACCGGGAGAGTTCTTAGCTATGAATGAATAGAATAAATGTCACCAAGTGGAGTTTTAAAAACGGGTGCATCGGCAATGGATTCACCCTTTTTCATTGCCATGCAGGCAAAGGTCAGATCATGACTTTTTTCGGCTGTTGCAGGTTTTTGGGAAGTTCATGAAAGCAAAAGATGATTGGACGTTTTTACCCTACTTGTTATCTAAGACATTTTTTGGTTTTATTCTATTAACTTTCTAGAAGTTAAAAAAAATATCAGGAAGTCCCTGGCGCCATCTCCGTAGAAGTTATTTTTGATTGATTCGGTCGTGAAAGCGTTTGGTTTTCGTGCGTCCGGGAGGAGACGCTTGTTTCCAGATAAAAACGTGGGTAATAAATCGCTTTCCTCCCTCCCGAAACCACAACCCCCCTCCCCTCAAGTATCCCATTCATCCCGTCCGTTCATACCAATTAGGAAGACCCCCACCGACGGATTCCGGAGATGAGGAAGGAAAATCACGATGACGGGGAGGAAAAAATTGAACAATGCGATCTTGATGTGAAAGTAGGACTTCGAAGACAAAAAAAAAGGCACTTGTCCACTAGTCAAGTTCTACTTAATTACTCCTGTTTAGAGGCAACTTACAGACACTATGTCACTAAACGACAGATCTTGATAGCGTCACTCCACCCCCAGACACTTTAATGCCTCGTCTACTTCATTATTTTAATCAGTCCGGTCTTTTTGACCCGATGGGGTATCCATGACCCAGTTCTAAAAGCTAAATTAAAAATTGACATCACTTCAACGAAATGCTAGTGGTTTGCTATCCTTTAAGAACGGGGAAGGCCCTAAAAGATGGCTTTCGCCATATTGCTTTGTTTCGGAGAAGAGAATTAATAACATACCACTACACAACCTGGGATTCGAACCCTGGAACCGCACATTGCGCCATTTTCCAGAAAAAAAAAATTGAATTATCTTTGCCGTTTAAAAAATTGTCAACATTATGTTAGACAAGCTTCCATTCCCCAGAAATTGGATGAATAACTTCCACAAAGTTCACTTAAACAAAATAAATAGACTTGGATCTATAAAATTACACAACTTATCATAATACCAGTTTTCGTGCCTGAACGTCACAAAGTAGAAAATCGTTTTGCGTTTTGCGACGAGAGCGAAGATGTCTGGGGGGGAGGGGGCAATAAAAATGAGAGTTTTACACGATTCGGCTACTTATTACCGGGATGAAACGGAAAGAATCCCCGCTGTGGATTCTACATAATAAATTAAACTTCTTTTATTCACGGTGGAAATAAAAATTCAAGGTTTCACCGGTTAAAAAACCTTGCGTTTTTATTGTGGAAATTAATGATTTATATTAGGGGGAAAAATTCAAACAAAAGTACGGACTTACAACGCCTGAAAGCCTAATAAAAAGGGGTTCTCTAGACCATAAAATCGAAGAAAATGACCAAAACCCCGACTAAAAGATGTTATACGCCAGACAAACGAGTGTTTCTTGGCCTGAAAGCAGAGGAAAATCTCTTAGAAGCTGTTAAAAAGCTTGCGAAACTCTCGTATAGACCAAAGAATCCTGGAAAATTCTTCTTTATCGAGAGGAGGATATTTTACTGAGTGGTTTAATAGGTTTTCAAAAGTCGGGCGAATACGTCGATCAGTGATAGACAGGGGGTGTTCGTTAGTCTCTGGCGAAAACTATTTACTTCCTTAAAGAAGTTATTGTGATACCCTCCACGTAGGGTTTTTGGTGAAGGGTCTTCCAGACCCCAGAGGGTCAAATCGTATATTGATCTTTACCGCTCTCAACTTCATCTGTGCTTCCGGCCGGCCGTAGCATTTTTTTCTGGAACACTTTACGGCCACAGTTTTCAACCGATTTTTACCAGATTTTTACCAAATTTTCTTTTGGCGGTTAACAAAAAACTTCGTTTTTTGAATTTCGAAAAAACGGCGGAGATATGTCTGTTTGAAATTTTAAAAAATTCGCTGTGGCCGAACCGTTGGCCTGAGTTTTACCAAATTTTCACCAATTACTCCTTATATGAGGCGCTCCGGGTACGAAGGGCGAACTCGACAAAACGTAGTTTCGAGATATTCGCATTTTAAAGTTTCGGTTTTTACGTATTTAAAGGGGGAAAAATGGCGAACTCAACATAAAAATTATATGGGTGTATTCACCAAGAGGTCTAGAATCTGAAAATGAAAAAAAAAACTGGAAGACCCTTCCCCAAAAACCCGACGTCGAGTGTATCACAATAACTTCTTTAAGGAAGTTAAAAAAATTTGTCCGATGTCGAGTTCGCCCTTCGTACCCCAAGCGCCTCATATTATCATTTTAGTTGCGAGAAATTTCATACTTCCTCGCGTTACGATAGGGACCGTGTAGCACAAATACCATCATTTCTACCTTGAGGAAAAATTTTCGAAAAAAAAACTTCCAAATCCGTTATACTTCCCCCTCCGTTATACTTCCCCTCCTGTATACTTCCCCTCCTGTATACTTCCCATCCTTTATACTTCTCCTCCTTCATAATTCCCCTCTTTAATACTTCCCCGTCCTGTATTAACTTCCTTAAACAAGTTATTGTGATACCCTCTACGTCGGGTTTTTGGGGAGGGGTCCTCCAGACCCCGTAGGATAAATTCGAATATGGATCTACACCGATCTCAACTTTGTCTGTGGTTCCGGCCGGCCGTAGCATTATTTTCCGGAACACTTTACGGCCACAGTTTTCATCTGATTTTCACCAACTTTTCACACAAATTTCTTTAGCCGGTGAAGAAGAATGTAACGGGGGCGATTTTTGAATTTCGAAAAAATGGCGGAGATATGTCTGTTTGAAATTTTAAAAAATTCGCTGCGGCCGAACCGTTGGTCCGATTTTTTTTTTTTTACTTTTCTTTAGGGAAGTGTTCGTTGGAAGCTCTTCAAACTAGTACTTTTTTAGTGTAATAAAAAATGCTCCATTTTTTTTAAATTGAAGCATCAAACGGGAAAAAATGAACATGTACCTCATAAACCTCAGTTTTTTTCTTCTACACAAAAAGAGTTATAAAAATAGAAGATTTTTGTACCGATAAAAAATATATATAGCTTTTAATGTCTCTTTTATAATCTGAGAAGAGGCGAGCGTGGTGGTCCGGAGTCTATTGTTTTAAGCGTCTGTGCCTGTAATGGGTATTAATAGGTAGTACGTGGAGGCGTGCATTCCTCGTGGCTCAACAGAGAAAAAAAAAAAAGAATTAAAAATCGTTAATTTTTGTTTAAAAGTTTAACAATTTATAATTTTTCTCATATTATAAATCAAATTTTAATCGAGGTGCATGTAGGCATGTTTATAAATCAAACCTACATCTTAATTTTTTTCCCACCATTAAAACATTGTTGTCAATACATTTTGAATTTATTGGCTGACTTAAAATGTTTGAAATTATGTCTCTTTACGTGGTAGAGAAACAAACAAAAAAAAATATCTTTCGTCAATTTTTCGTGAGGTTAACTTTATAAAAGGAAAGGTTATTTATAAAAGGGACATGTGATTTATTTAAAATTTGATCCACGGCCATAGGGGCTTTGCGTAAGGGAAAAAAAGCATGAGCCTTATTTGGTAAACCGTCACCCACGCACGATGCAACAGGAATTTAAAAAATTACTTGTCTGGAGATTACCCCGATGATACTTCTTAATTGGCCATCTTCCTCTTTATAATTTAGGGTTAAAAACGACCCCATAACAAACAGAAGAACTAGAAAAAAATCTTCAAAATTGTCGCTTAGGTAACTTAAAGTTACGGCTACAGTCAAAAACTTTGCGGTTGGCGTATAGGCCATCTTAATTATAAAAAGCTCTTCCTTAAAAACGTAGAATGACAAGTGAGATTTGTGCAAGTAGCGGTTCTAATTAGTTTTAACGAGATGCCTATCGGGAGAGTAATAATTATTGCGAGGAGAAGACATTGCACAAAAGGCTCCCCCTTTCATTCTTTTCAATTTATACGCCGAGATATTTTAACACGCAAAGGACATTGGAATGTACTGAAACGTGTTTGAATTAAAAGTAATTTAGCGAACCTTTCCGGAAGTTTGATTTTGCAAATTTAAGGCTTAAGAAACCAATTGAAAGTACAGTTTAAATGAGTGAAGGGTTGTTTTGTGTGGCGGGAGGTGGTGGGTTTGAGCTCTTCAACAAGTAACCAATCTCCGGGGTCCAAGATCACGAAAAATTCTTCGGAAATTACTCTTCGCGCGGGCGGGGAAATTAATGAAGAGGTAGTCGACGTCTCACTACTCGTCGTGATCCTCATTGTGGGAAAAACGGTGGACCTATCAAACCTTAAAAAACGGTGAGAGGGTGAAAAAAAAAAGAAGTTTAAGTTTCATTATAGAATTATCTTCAATTATTCATTACAAAAAAAATAAAATTGTTCTTTTATCCTGCTCAGGCGTCAACACAAAAAAATATATAAACAAAAACAGCTTTTATATGAGCTCCGGGTACGAAGGGCGAACTCGACAAAACGTAGTTTCGAGATATTCGCATTTTAAAGTTTCGATTTTTGCGTATTTAAAGGGGAAAAAATGGCGAACTCAACATAAAAATTATATGGGTGTATTCACCAAGAGGTCTAGAATCTGAAAATGAAAAAAAAACTGGAGGACCCTTCCCCAAAAACCCGACGTCGAGGGTATCACAATAACTTCTTTAAGGAGGTTAAAAAAATTTCTGCGATGTCGAGTTCGCCCTTCGTACCTGGAGCGCCTCAATTATCATCTAATAGGGTATCTCTAGACGTATCTCTAGACAATTATTTATTAATTATAGAAAAATACATCTGAAGAAGAGTTTAACAATAAACAGGATTACCTATTTCATGATTGGTTTCGGCGAAATAGTTAACCTGATGAGGCCTATTAAGCCGAAACCGGTCGTGAAATGTTCCTCTCATCCTCAGATGTATTTTTATGCAAAAGCAATTTTTGTACAATTTTTGTTTTTTTGTTTTTGGAATTTGCATTTGAAGTTAGCAATAAGGTCTTTCTCCGGCAAAATACTTTCAAAAGTGCCTAAAATCATAAAAATCGAATGCCCTCAAGAAAACAGAAACAAGGGGCGTTTTTTGGCTGAAAGGAAAAATCTAACTATGTATTCGGAAAAAACGGTAAGGCGAGAAAAAACGTGGAAAACTGGGAATCCGGTAAAAAGAATGTTTGTAGACCGAAATACCGTTAAAAATTAGAAACGTAGGTGGACAAGGATGGGCAAAAATATGGAGAAACAAACGCCTTCAACTCTTTTACATCAAGCTGGTTCAAAGGGTGTAGAGGAGAGGGTAATCAAACGTTTGAAGCGATACTTCAAAATGTATCGATCATTTTATAATCGGATTTAAGGTTGATTTTTGGCGGAGGGGACGTTCCCAAATGAGATTTTACGAGGGAAATCCCATGAAGTTGTTACGAGGGCCATATCCGAGCCGTAATTATCCTTCACCTCTTTCGTCCTATCGGAGAATTTTTCCTTCCTCTCGTCCAACGTCTCGCGTCTCTCCCGACGTTTAAATAAAAGGAGCCGAGTAATAATCCCGGTCGTAAAACATAAAAGGTTAAATTGACTCTGACGTTTATGCGTTATAAATGGTCAGACATTGAAGTAGAAGGATGTGAAATCCACGACGTCACTGAAGAATTTGACTGACACTTTCGTCTCCTGTTCATTTCGGCACACAAAAAAATTGTCGTAAAAATATATCACGTAATAACTAAAAATTATTACTTCCACCATTTCCGCGACTTAAAGAGGGAAAAAACTTGCTGTGTAGGTTGAGGACAATAAATGAATAAGCAAGTGGGCTGACAAATGTCAAAAGACTCTCTCCTTGGGCTTTAAATGTTAAAAAAAGGTCTCTTTCATGTTTATAGTTAAAAAAAAGATTCATTATGATGGAGTTTTTAACGGTATTGAACGAATCAATTAAGGGTGGAATTAAATCGTTAGTAATTGAAGTTGGATAATGAAGAGAGATCCTTGGTTGGCTATCCCGTTTGAAGTATGTCGATCCAATCAGACAAGATGATCCCTCCGAGTCTTAAGATTGAGATAAGGTCCGTTTTCTGTCTCTTTCCTTCCTTCCATCTCGTTAGTAAGGCCGATGTGCGAGGGCTTTTTGCTATTGTGACCTCTCAATCACAATAACCGGCAGGAACTCTCCCACAGTGACTCTTCTGATGGATTTATCGCTTTTGAAATCGATCCCTTCTTCAACCCCCTAGTCATTCTTTTACGTAATGGGTTTAAGTATCCTGCTTCAGATTCAATAAGGAGGGAGGATTCTCACAAAAAAACTACAGACGAACTTCTCAAAATCACCAGACTTTCTAACAAAATAACACGAATAAGGCCATACACAATAAAAATCCTACGGAAAAAAAGGAAAGAGAAGCGGCTTTAACAGGAGTCGACAGGTTTTTGATGAATGGAGTGACGAGAGTGATCTGAATGGGCGAAAGGAAAGGGTATTTCGTGGTACCGTCCGAAATGACAGGGCTGTTTTTCCAGTCAGGAAAAAAAAACGGGTGTGGGAGTCTTCAGCTTTTTTCCGTCTCCTTTCAAAAGAAACAAAAAATAACACATCCATCAATCATCGTATATTTTATAAATTCTTTTTAATTTAATATTTAAATATGATTGGATTTTCTGACATTTTAACCTACAAAAATAAATTACTGCCGACAGCTACAAGAACTTTTACATCAAAATGTCTATTTTTGTCAAAGGATTCGTTAAAAAAAATTGGGTGTTTATTTTTAAAAAAATTTGGAGCGTAAATCTTGAGTAATTTATAGGCCGTAAAGATAAATTAGGTTTATTTTTCAAAATAGTTTAAATTAAAAAAATAACGCACAGTTTTGGAGAGGTTTCTCCGACGCACTAACAGGCAGTTGTGTGGCCCAAATTGCTCATAGGGGACCATTTTAACCCAATTTTTCAAAGTGGTGGGAGGATATTCTGAATAGCTTCTCGAACTTCATAAAAAAACAACAAAAAACCTGATAAAAAGGACGTCCAATTATTTTCGCGGTGGCCTAGCCGTTGATTTACCCGGAGAGCCCTCTCTAAGAAGAAGAGATAGATGAATGGGTCTCTACGTCTCCCGGGAAAAAGGTATCTTTTGCATTATTCAGTCCTGCACAACTAAGCGGATTTGAACAGGTTTGTCCAAGTTGCGTCCGACGACAGGGAGCTCTGAAAAAGAAAAGACGCCTTCCCCGGGGGACTTCAGAGACCCGAGGTCGTTATCCACAAGACTAATGGGAACCTAATATATTTTTTCCGTCCAATTCTCTTTTTTAAATTCCATAGCGAGAATCACGATTTAGTTAGTCATTACTAATTGATACAAACGTTGAATTATGGATTTTAATTTCGTGGAAACAATAGTTTTTAAAGACTTCTCAATCCTGACGCATGAATTTCATGTTTTTCTACCTGCTGCACTCAAATTGGATTCATTTCCTAAACTAATAAAACCTCAACAATGGAAAATCATAATCTAGAAACGAGGCAGCGTTCCGCTCCTCCAAGCAAAACTTATCAAAAAACCTTAGAAACCGAAGAAAAAGAAACATTTTTGCACATCAGGCTTTCTATCTTTAATTAACACAATCACCTGCCGTTACGAAGCTGACCTAGTGAAAAACCGTGAAATTAATTTATAAATATTCATTTAAAATGTCCATTTATGCCTTTTTATACCATAACTCTTGATTAAAATTTTTTTCCTTTAACAAAATTTTTTTTTGTCGTAAAAAAAGTCAATTAAATGTGAACGACTGTCTGGACCACCCTCAAGACAATGATCTCACGATCTTACCTCGGCTACTCTTCTAAACTTAATAATACTCGTTGAAGTAATAAAAGCGATTTTTTTCCTCCCCCCAAAAGTTACGTCATTATTTTTAAAAATGTAATTGACAACCTTCGTGGGTCAGTGGCCAAATCATCTACTCTTGAAAGTCTCTCGATGGCACCCTTTCATCTTAGGTTATTCTTGAATATGGTCGTAAAAAAGCAACAAAAAAAAATGAAAGTTGAACGATGACATTTTATCGGGAGACAAAAACGTTATTATGCTAATTTCAGATTTTAAAGATCGCCAATTATGTAAGCGATTGTTGGTGGGCGTCGCTACCAGTTCAAATTTTCCTAATTTTAACATTTTCTAATCGAGGTTACCCTTTTTCTTCTCTCTCTCAGGCCTTTTTTTGTCTTTTGACACAAGATTCCGACGACGTCTCGATGGTGAAGAGGCGAGAGGGTTACGGTAGATCAGATATAAAGGGAATGGTCACAATTGTAGAACGTCACGCATGCCTACCGAGAGGATTAGACAACTGGTGTATCACAATGGGAAACAATCCACTCTGAAGAAGATAGACGAGATTTTCAAATGGAAGAAGAGAAAGAAAAAACACAGAGCTCAAGATTCCCTTCTTCTTTTTTTCTTCTTCTTCTTACCTCCCCCTTTTCTCATTGTCAAAGAGTAAAAGATCGTTTCAATTACTATTGAATTCAATCTAACCAGTCATATTTTGTAGATGAGAAAAATCTTATAAATCGAACGACCTAGTCTTTCCGTTGTTCGCAGTTTGCCGCTTCCCCCCCGCAAAGGCACATCAAACTTTCAGAACTGCCTTCGATATTCACTTAAAGCTTGCCTAAGTTAAGGAACGGAAAAGGGATGTTCAAGGTATCCTTTGGGTTAGGAAAGAAATGTTTTAAGGAACGTTTTTTCGGGGGTAACGTTTGCTCTCTCTACCAGAAACTGAGAGGTCCTGGGTTCGAATCCAAGTTCAGAAGATTTCTTTACTTGCTAAATTTTTTAGAGAGTTAAACACTTTTAGAACACCTGACTTTCTGTAAAAAATATTTATGAAAGTTTCCTAATTCAAACCGGAAGTGAATTGTCAGAAAACCAATAACCTCTTGGGAACTTAAAAATCATTGGATGTCATAAAATAAACTATTTTTGTCATTTATAATGAAAGACTTTCACAATTTTTTTAAGTCTTTAAAACTTATTTGACAGTTAATTAAGAAAATGCATCTTTTTGATTGATATCCGTTCAATTTATTTTTTCACACTTTCAAAAACATGGAGCCCACTAAGTCCGATTATGTAAATAAAGGGTCGAAAACGCTTCCTCATTTCCATAATAAAATTGACACAGTTTCTTTCATTATTCTCGTTATCTTTTTTTCCCTTTTCGGCGCTTTACCGCTATAGTTTCCCAAAACGTTTTTAATTATATTTAAAAATATTTTTTCTTTGTTTTATTTGAATAATGAATGAAAACGGTAAATAGAAAATAGTGGGAGATAACCGTTGTTCGGATAGGTTGGATGTTTGTCACCGACAGAGTTGAAATAAAGAAACGTAAAGAACCCCTCTCTTCGAGTACCCCGCCCCTATCTTTACGTTTTGTCTTCGGGGCGGGGATAGTTTTAACTGTTTTCCTATTTACAAACAAACGAACACGATTTCAAACGCCACTAACTCAATAGATGCCTGTCCGATCCGAGGACGTTAATTGCTAAGGAACAAATTTTTAGCTTCTTATCTTCTCGTGAGGGGATAAAGGAGGACATCACGAAGACAGAGAAGAGTTTTTCAGTCCGAGAAACAAGGATAAAAATTTCCTTAAGCGCTCATTTGCTTAATTCAGTACTACCAACCTCATATTTTATGCAAAATTATTATAAAAATATAAGTTCTATGATTAAAAAATAGTTAAAAATATCATAAGCGTTGTTATATTTTTTTGAGAAGATAAACTTGAAAGGATTCTTGACCGAAGAAAAAAAAAAAATTAAAAAAAATCCTTGGATGTACTTGAAACTAATTCGATTCGGACAACTCGTTTCGTCTCGAGTGATTGTATTATATTTCCTTTGCTTTCTTTATATTCTTTTACAATCTTAACACTTATCGAAGCCTTAGCTTTTTAGGAACGGCTAGAGGTGGGGATATTTTCGATAATCCCAACCCCCTTTCTCGTGATTTAATACGGAGGAAGAAAGAAGACCTTTAAGTTTTCTTTTTAGATCGGATGACTCTCGAATTAAAACCCTTTTTTTTTATATTTTTTTAAGAAAAGATCCTTAATCGAAACCGGTTAATTAATTCAGTGCGTGACACGTTTACCTACATGATTCACATCGAGTTTTGCCCATGTACTTGTCGCAATACCTTTCAGAATAAATTATAAGGATGTGATTAGAATATAAGCGTTTTACTAGGAAAGTATTCTTCCTGGTTATCTTGGAATTTTGATCGTCGAAATAGCGATTAAATGAAAATGTGCCAAAAATCACTTCCCAAGTGTCCTCATGGAAAGAAAAAATGAAATTGCTATTAAAAGTTACAGAGGGAGAAAGAATGAAAAAACGGATATTCCACGACCGGTTTCGGCGTAATACGCCTCTTCAGGTGGACTATTTCCTTATTTTTCATTCTCCTACACTTTTTACTTGACTTTCATTAGACGGTATTATGGACCCTGCGGGAAGGTGGACAAACTATCCGTTTATTCGGCACCCCCCCACGCCCCACTACCTCCTAATTGTCACTACACCACCTCTTTAAAAGTGTAGGAGAATGAAAAATAAGGAAATAGTCCACCTGAAGAGGCGTATTACGTCGAAACCGGTCGTGGAATATCCGTTTTTATCATTCTTTCTCCCTCTGTAACTTTTAATAGCAACAAATACACGTTCCCCATTTGCGAGATTACGCATGATCAAAAACCTTGTAGTAAAAGAATGAAATTTTGTAGGCAAGAAATGCTAGCAAAATACACAAAGATCCCCCCCCCCCCCCTAAAAAATTCCTTAAGAAAGTTAAAAGAGTTCCTTTATCCTTCCTGGTTATCTTGGAATTTTGGTCGTCGAAAAAGTGCGGAAAAATCACTTCAAGTGATTTTGATGAAAGAAAAATAAAATTTTGTAGGCAACCAGCAAGACGCACAAAGATTTTTTTTCCCACACAAAAACCCGAGTTCCTTCAGGGTTACTGTTGCTTTTAAATTTATTATTATTTTTTCATGGTATCAGAAACCGAGAATTAGTTATTCCAGGTGTCTCGGGGCAGATGCGATCGGATCTTTTCTTACAGATGCCCCTTAAAAAACGTCCGTAGTTAAAGAGATTTTGAAAAATTCCAAATCGTCCTTGGTCTTAAAACGTAAGTGAGAAAAAATTTCCCAACAAGCGGCCATATGGTCTACCATCTTAACTTGTTATAAAATAACGTCATTTAAACTCACTTTCCCCGAAGATGAACGCGCTTATAAATCGTCGTTGCGACAAATAATGCGTCATTTAAATGTTTAAATTATTTTTTCCCTTATAAAACAAAGAAAAATCCGTTTTTCAATACACTTTCTCCGTCAGCCGGTTGCCTCTGTCACGATTCAAATCCGTTAATTAGGATTCCGTGAGTATTTAGAGCCCCGTTTGCTACGTCGAGTGTCCTACACAAACAAGAAAAAAAAACTCTTGAAATTCCTCTTTGTTCTCCGTAATTGAAATGCTAAAGATTTACAAAAAATTTAATTTAAGTAGTTTATAAAATTCAAACGTTCACGAATCTGTCGTGAATAGGAAGTCACGGAAATTAAATAAAATCCGAGACTTACAATCCTCATGGCTTTTAACCATTCATAACTAGAACGGTTTTATCAAGGCCTAGAAGCCACGATTCTTCGAAATATGTGGTGGAGTTTTTAGATGAAAACCAAGTGCTATTATCGGATCAAAGACCGCTCTCATAGAAACAAAAAAACAACGAGTTTTTTCAATCATCCAGCCTAATGAAATTGAGAGGCAATAGCTTAAATCTATCTTATTTCGTGCAATAATCATCCGTTTCAGGTGTTTCCTATGAAGAAAACGGTGTCGTGCTAATTGCGCCAGTGACATTTGCGCTACCCCCCAAAAAATGGGCACCACGGTGGCATTTGCGCAATAAAATGTATAAAGCACCCAGGTGTTTCAAATCGTATAACTCGTCTTCCCCAGGTGGGGATGTAATAACCATCACTAGCTGATTTATCTGAAGCAACTGCTTTTGAATATTTTGCCCATTTTGCCTCTTCTGCGATCGTCAGCCCAATTGGACTGTGGTGCTGGAGAGACTGGAAGGTCCACCTTTTAAGAAGGCAGTATCTTCTGCCTCCATCTTCTCGTTGAATCCCATCACAACTCCCGGCACCAATCGGACTCTGCCAACACTCCCTACGAAGGATTGGTTATGTGAACTTTTGCTTAAGCAAAGCGGTAGCCTCTTTACAAAAAGAGAATAATTCACTGCTCTTTGTGTCTGATTTAGACCTAACCAGTTGCTTAGACTGTTAATAAGGAACTGATTGTTTTTGCAGATGATTAGTGAACAGAATGACCTGTTGAAAATCACCCCTTTTATCCGATTGGTGGGTGGTTTTTTCGTTCATTGTGAGAGAAAAAAAAACATCTTTTTTTAGGGTTTTAGAGCGCATTTCTCTTTTTTATTTTTTTAGTGCCTTTTTGAACAGAAGTTTGGATATTTTAAACCTGAAAAAAGGGAATTTTTCAACCACGTTCGACACGTTTATTCTTTATCTTCTGACAAAACGACTTTGATTAAAATTAATCTGAAATTCGTGACATTCGACCTTATTAGAGGTACAAACGTGTTACCTGAATGATGACTCGTCCCGTGTGGCACAAATTGCATCCGACATAAATCATAACTTGGCGTCCAGAAAAAAAAAGTTAAAGTGAAAAAGCATTTGATTTTCAAGCGTGAACTCTATTTTGAAATGTTAAACTACATTGTCATGCTTGTGTCAAACGGTTTTAATCACGTAAACGAGGGAGAGAGAGAGAAAAAAAGCTTAACGTTTTTTAAACGATTAAGATGTAAAAGTCACGGTTTTTATGGGTAAAAGTTCGAAGCTTATGCAAATGGAAGATTTTTTAATTTATTTGAAATAGTTGTCGCCTGTTATATAAAGTGTGGAATGCAAGGTGCATCCTCACCTGTGACCTTTGATGGGAAAGTCCCTTTCATAAACAATAAAAAAAGAGAAGAGTTTGAAAAACGCAAATATTTGAGTTTTAACTTTTAATATTTGATAGATGTCAATCAAGTTAAGGCCTCCCGGTAATAAAGGATGTGTCTCGTGTAACGTGCCGGAATACGTGAGAACTGAATTAAATTTTCAGATTGGAAAACAATGGGGCGGAAACCCACGCGAGCATTTTATAAAACGAGTCGGAAAAAAAGGGTAAGTCGTGCCGATTTGGGGCCCGATAAAAATCAACAATTAACCCATTTTTTACCTCCTTTTGTTCTTTTTCTTCAAAACATACATTGACACCCACATCAGGTGAAAACAGATTTTTTTCCCTTTAAAAAACTTGGATTTTCTGCGAAGTTTTTTTTAAAAATAACTGAATATCTTGATCTCTTTTAACTTGACCGATGATGTATGGATGCCGACAATATGTCATAAATAAGAGTAACACCCGCGGGAGGTTTTAAAGAAGAAAACCGGATCGTTTGAAAACGGTAGCAAACGGAATCGGCCCATAAATCATTTTCGAGCGATATTTCATCGATTTGCCGTTTTATGTCTATATAATGGATACGAGTTATTACTTTAAATGGACAAGCTAGGTTATCGTGTCGGGAAGGTTATTTGCTTCCTTCGTAATTTTGCATCTATGATCCACTGGCTTATAATAATGTGCCTCTTTTCGAGGAGCTTGAGTCATTTGCCTTGGGAATCGACAGCGCGTCTTCCAATGCTTCCAAAAGTGAAGAGCGCCCTTGAGCCATCTACTTGAAACACCCCCTAGGGGATTAATTCGTCGGAAACTATTGCCTCGAGACAACTTTTTGTGGTGAATCGGAAGACTTTGGTTGCTGCAGAATGTTGAATCGAAAGATGTCAAAGGATTTGAAGTTTTGTGACACCCTCCACGTCGGGTTTTTGTTTAAATTTAAATACTAGCTCTTCCAAATAAAGGCTTTCGCAAAAAAGGGCATTCGGTGAGAGGGTTTATTATTTGTGTTGCAACGTCTCGTCGTTACCCCCTTGAAATAATATCAAAGTCATAGATCTGAGTCGAAAAACGTGAACTTGTTACATAATTGTTGATTTAGATAAGAGGAGATCCCCTTCCGAAAATTCCATTGTCCTCCTACTTTTTAAAAAAACCACCTTCGCCTTTGCAGTCTTGCATTGTTCATAAAATGGAGGAAGAAGTTATTGTTTAGAGAAAAAAAGAGTCCCGTGTGAAGTGGATGAGCCACAACTGGGTTTTAGGCCCTCTTGCTAGGGTGGTCACGAATCTTTCGAAACCGTCCGTCCGCCACTCTGAATAATGCATTCGACTTCATGGGAACATCACCAAATATTAAACTGACCCTTTTTAGGTCTTCTCTTATTCTTGGAAATTCCGAACACTATCTATTATAGACAGCTGGTCGAAAGACGGTTAGAAATCGAAGAAACTGTGCCGTAACTGTCTTGGAAGACGCTTGTCGTATGGTCCTTCTGGCGAACGCAATTAGAACAGAAAGTAAATGGCGAGCAGATGACGCTCGGACCTCACGCCGGCCTTATGTCCACCCGTCACTATTGCGTAAAACATATAATTAAATCCTTCTTTCAACCAAGATGTCTTTTATGAAGGACCAAAAGTACTGTTTTACTCGATGGCATGTGCCCGACATTACAGAACTATCATCATTTAATTTAACAATAATTGAAATCCACTGCAGAATCAAGACATAAAAGTACTGGGTTGAAGAGCTTCCAACGAAAACTTCCTTAAAGAGAAGTATCTATATAGGAGGGGGAAGTATAACGGAGGGGAAGTAAAACGTAGGGGGAAATATATAGGAGGGGAAGTATAACGGAGTTAAGTATATGGGAGGGGAAGTATAACGGAGGGGGAAGTATAACGGAGTGGGAAGTATAACGGAGGGGGAAGTATAAGTGAGGGGAAGTATATGGGAGGGGGAAGTTTAAGTGAGGGGTAGTATAACAGAAAGTGAAGTATAACGGAGGGGGAAGTATAAGGGAACGAAAGTATAAACGGAAGGTTATGTAGGGAGGGAAAGTATAAAGGAGAATTTTCCAAGTTGTTTTTTCGAAAACGTTTCCGGGTTTTCCTCTCTTTTTTTTCGAAAAATTTTCTAAGTTTTTTTTTGAAAAACTTTTTAAGTTCTTTTTTTGAAAAATTTTATAAGTTTTTTTCCAAAAATTTTTTTCCGGGTTTTCCGTTTTCCTTTTTTTTTTTTTTTTTTTTTTTTTTTTTTGTGCTTAATTGGTGAAAATTTGGTGAAAATTTGGTGAAAATCGGATTAACGGTTCAGCCGCAGCGAATTTTTTAAAATTTCAAACAGACATATCTCCGCCATTTTTCCGAAATTCAAAAATCGCCCTCGTTACATTCTTCTTCACCGGCTAAAGAAAGTGTGAAAATTGGTGAAATCGGATGAAAACTGTGGCCCGTGGCCGTAAAGTGTTCCGGAAAAAAATGCTACGGCCGGGCGGCCGGAACCACAGACAAAGTTGAGATCGGTGTAGATCCATATTCGAATTTATCCTACGGGTTTGGAAGACCCCTCCCCAAAAACCCGACGTGGAGGGTATCACAATAACTTTTTTAAGAAAGTTAAAAAAGACGCCCTTACGCCCGCTTTGAAGAAAAACGGACGGCCGAAAGGGAAGAAGTAGGAAATTTAAGCTAACATATTTAAATAAATTAATTTGTGATAAAAATGTTTCTTAGAAAAGACACCACTAAAAATGTGCTTGGTTTTAAAATTCCTCACGCTCTTTTCCCACCGGCGATTTTCCGAGAAAATCACCCCTAACGTTTTTCCATAAACAACATCTGGAGGGGTTTAACACGTTGAGATTACTACAATATTTTTATGCGAATACTTCACTTTTTTTCGAGTAGACAGCTTGGGGCCATGGACAAAAGGAATACCTTACTACCTGTCGGGGATAATCCAGGCGACACATGCGGGGGTAGAGACTCTGGGAACCCGAACCACCTGAAAACTATAACAGATTATTGTTTAAAATACTAAATTCCATAGAAAATGCATGAGATGTCAAAAGCGATGAGATTTATGACTTCGGGAGTATCGTCGTGCCCGCACGCCCCGAAGAATATTGCATTCGATTGTATTAGCGTCCACGATTTAAATTATTGTAAAATACCCCCACTGAAAAAAAACGTGCGCTCCATTGTTACGAGATTATCTTCATTTTTAAAACGAAGATGGTTATTCGCTCCGTCGATTTTTCGAGCAGGTGGACCCACCGCGAACCGATCAACCAATGAGACTCACCTGCTTCTCAAATATTGACGGATTCGACCGTGTAAAAAGCGTAGATCGTCCGGAACGACAAAAGAGACCTCGGAAAGTCCGGTTTCTTTCATTTTCTTCTTTTCGCTAATTAAAAGCAGGAAATGGAACTTGATTTTAATTATAAAACCAGACTCGGTGAATGAATCAAGCCTCATGTTAAATACACGCGTTATTCGCGGACTGATAACCGCTATTAACTTTATTAATAGAACATTTATGTAAATTTAAAATTATAGAGACACGATGACCGTAATAAGACCGTTAACACGGAACAATCAAAAACACTTATGTCTCTCAAGTCCTCCTGTAAAAAACAAATTAGTCCTCTTTCTACAATAATCCTAAGGGACCCTCCCTTTACAGAGTTGACGGTGGTCAGGAAAGCCATAATCCCATGGCGCCTAAATAAGTGCCAATTCTGGCTCTACACCTACCACTGCCTACCTAATTAAAGAATTGAAGACCTTTTTAAGAAGTTTTTGTAATAGGAGGTCTAATTGTAGGATTGAGTATCTAGAACAACAAAAAAAGTTTATGTTTATTCCATCCTATTTTCGAGTCTCGTAACTCTAATTAGCCCTTCGATGTTAATCAACCCAAAAATTAACGCTTCCGTTCTCGTTTATTTCGCCAGTCGAAAAAAAAAAAATTAGTCACCCTCTCAGCTTAAATTATCATCTATCGTAAATCATACTGAGAATGTCGGCGAAAATTTTTGTCCCGTCACGGCCGTGGGATGAGCCTTTTACCAAAAGGAGAACGAATTCGGGAAGAGTTTGTCACCGTTCGCAGTGGCCGATTCTTCGGAGTAGAAAGCCGCTTTCTCGTCTCTTCCTTTTAATTTATGAACATGCAAATAGTGGAACATAAGAAATGCAACGAACGCTCTCTCTCCTCCCTCATAAAAACCGTATAAAGTTTTCCTTTTTATTTAATAATAATTATTGTCTTTTTTTGGATTTAATACTCTGTAATTTCTTGAGTTGAAGGACGAGCGCGCGACGTGGGAACTGTCTCATAGTTCACATTCCCATGAGGCTACCTTAACTTCAAATTACCCTGATTAAGAGTCAACTAAGTTTAACAAAAGATTTCCCTTCCCTTACATTTATTTGATTCAATTATACTTTTTTCTATGACTCTTCTTCAAATAGAAATTTTTTCAAAAAAAAATTCTGAAGATAAAAAAATTGAGCCTCTAACCGGAAGACCTCCAGAATCCTGCTAAAAGAATCTTCAACTAAAAAGCTGACGTATCATGACCTTGAGATTATCTTCTTGGGATCTAGAGCAGACATCAGTAAATTGATGTTTGGTTAACTAAGTCCCATGTTTGAATTTCACCTGAACAATAGGCCGAAATGTAATTGAAATATCGATTTGGCCGCCTTTCAATTTCCCGTCGGCGACAGGCACGTCCTCAGATCGTATTTTTAAAAAAATCTTATTTTCACATAAATCCAGGTTATAAATCAAACAATCGATTGACTCCTTATAAACTTCATTTTAAACGTATTATCCCGTCAGTTGTGCCCTCTACAGATGGAAAACCCGCTCGCCTATATTTGGACGTTCACGAGTCCCCAATCAAGTCCTGAGTCATCTCGTTTGTTTCGAGATGGGGTGAAAGTATTTGTTTTATTGTTATTAGATTACATTGTGCATTTCAAGGGGTTGAAACTTTTTTTTTCCCCATTAGAGAGAGAAAAAAATTCGTGAAATCAGCTATCGTTGACAAATAGCTGCGGTAAATAACCTTATTTGGTGAAACTGTTTAAAGAGGAAATTCAATGGGGGGTTTAAAATATGTTCGTTGTGTAACCCATTAAAAAAAAAGACATTTTCACTTTACCATAAACGTTCATGTGAGCACAACCCACGCAATGTACGGCAAGTATGTTTTGCTCAAGTGAAGATCTGAGCTAT
>JACGAQ010002864.1:0-35838 GCA_014119065.1 Orius insidiosus | reverse complement strand
CTCCGGCGGCGGTATGCCCATTTTACACAGGAATGCCAATATCGCACGACGTGTTCCGGAGCATTGTTTTCATCCAGAGGGGACGACATGTTCTGGATGTTTTAATATAAGTTCCTCCACCCTTCATCCCACTTTTCTCATGTCATACCTGTATTAGCAAAACGGACATAGACGGGGAATTCCAAAATGGACACATACTTTGAATTCCGAGTTCGGAGATTGCTTTTTTTAATTCTGGGTGGCCCAGAAAAAAGACCACACAAGATCTTCGTTGACAAAAGACTGTTTATTGCCAGTATCACTAATCGAAATCTTTAGATATCGCTCATGGAAACTTCACCCCCGAGCTACCACCCAATCCAGATCAGCCCGTTCAAAGTGACGTCTTTATCGACAAAGAGCAGAATAGACCACAATCAGAAATTCCAGGTAATATTTTATAATTATGATATACCAAGTAATGATTATTTTAGTGGCTAAACAAGATGATCATACGTACATGGCTGTAATCATCGGGATATTGATGGCTGTCATCATACTTTTGGCCGTCTGCATTTTTGATCATCTCCAGGCATAGACAGAGGAAATGCTTCGCGTCTCCTTTAGCAGCAAAAACTGCTTTGGGGACTGGAGGGCTTTCTTCGGGATCTTCCTGGGACGGCGGAAAAGGCGTATAGCTCGAAAGGGACTCTTCCGATGGCATCAGGAGGAGCAGATACCGCTCTTTTGATGGATGTCAAAGGGGACGAATATCAAGAACCCTATCAGGCATTGAAATACGCACCCTACTATAGCTACAGCACTGTCGTCATGGAAATGAAGGATTCCTTGAACAAAAACGTACCTCCTCATCCTTCAGGTAATATATTTCTATGAAACACAAATTTTAACGTAATTTACAGACTCTTATGACTACGCAGTACCAGACGTCAACGCCGGAACGTTACCGCTTCTTTCGGATACCCCGACGGTCCTCGTCGACAAAGATTCTTTATATCTCCGGGGAACGACTCGTTCGAAAGACGATAAAAACAAAAAGGTAATACAAACCTCCCTCTTTCCGTATCATAATCCGGACTTATCGACTCCATATCGGAAAACTTTCCCTCGATGCGTATTTATGATCTTTCCTATAAACATCTCTCAACAGATATTTCCAACGTTTACGATTTTCCTTTATTTACTTCTGGGGACGTTCTTTTCGAATTGCCCTCTAATAATAACGATCAGTCTCAGGGGAGGAGGAGAATTGACTTTTATAAAACTGCGCATTTTTTGCTGGATGGATCTGTAAGCTGGAATATTAGAATTTTTTATTTGTAAAGCCAACAGGAGAGCAGACACTCGGTTATAAAGGAGTTTCTCTGCCAAAAAGCAAAAAGAATCAAGAATAGCCATCAAATCGTAGATAATGCTAAAAATGCCATCTAATCAGAAGAGGCTGGAAGTTCCATCAACTAGACAGTCTAGAAATGCCATCAAATCGTAAAACGGTTTAGAAATGCCATAAAATCGTAGAACGGTCTAGAAATGTCATCAAATCGTAGAACGGACTAGAAATGCCATCAAATCGTAAAACGGTTTAGAAATGCCATAAATCGTAGAACGGTCTGGAAATGCCATCAAATCGTAAAACGGTCTAGAAATGCCATCAAATAGTTGAACGGTCTAGAAATGCCATCAAATCATAGAAGAGGCTGGAAGTTCCACCAACTCGTAGGACAGTCTAGAAATGCCATCAAATCGTAAAACGGTCTAGAAATGCCATCAAATCGTAAAACGGTCTAGAAATGCCATCAAATCGTAGAACAGTCTAGAAATGCCATCAAATGGTAGAACGGTCTAGAAATTCCATCAAATCATAGAAAGGCTGGAAGTTCCACCAACTCGTAGGACAGTCTAGAAATGCCATCAAATCGTAAAACGGTCTAGAAATGCCATCAAATAGTTGAACGGTCTAGAAATGCCATCAAAACATACAAGAGGCTGGAAGTTCCATCAACTCGTAGGACAGTCTAGAAATGCCATCAAATCGTAAAACGGTCTAGAAATGCCATCAAATCGTAGAACGGACTAGAAATGCCATCAAATCGTAAAACGGTTTAGAAATGCCAAAATCGTAGAACGGTCTGGAAATGCCATCAAATCGTAAAACGGTCTAGAAATGCCATCAAATAGTTGAACGGTCTAGAAATGCCATCAAATCATAGAAGAGGCTGGAAGTTCCACCAACTCGTAGGACAGTCTAGAAATGCCATCAAATCGTAAAACGGTCTAGAAATGCCATCAAATCGTAAAACGGTCTAGAAATGCCATCAAATAGTAGAACAGTCTAGAAATGCCATCAAATGGTAGAACGGTCTAGAAATTCCATCAAATCATAGAAAAGGCTGGAAGTTCCACCAACTCGTAGGACAGTCTAGAAATGCCATCAAATCGTAAAACGGTCTAGAAATGCCATCAAATCGTAGAACGGTCTAGAAATGTCATCAAATCGTAGAACGGACTAGAAATGCCATCAAATCGTGAAACGGTCTGGAAATGCCATCGTAAAACGGTCTGGAAATGCCATCAAATCGTAAAACGGTCTAGAAATGCCATCAAATAGTTGAACGGTCTAGAAATGCCATCAAAACATACAAGAGGCTGGAAGTTCCATCAACTCGTAGGACAGTCTAGAAATGCCATCAAATAAAACGGTCTAGAAATGCCATCGAATCGTACGACGGTCTAGAAATGCCATCAAATCGTAAACGGTCTAGAAATGCCATCAAATCGTAAAACGGTCTAGAAATGCCATCGAATCGTACGACGGTCTAGAAATGCCATCAAATCGTAAAACGGTCTAGAAATGCCATCAAATCGTAAACAAACACATCAACTCGTAGAATAGTCTAGAAACCTCTAAATCGTTGAAAGGGCTGGAAATGCCTACAAATCTGAGATGAGGAAAAAAATGCCATCAAATCGTAGAAAAACACATCAACTCGTAGAGTAGTCTAGAAATGCCACTAAATCGTTGAAAGGGCTAGAAATGCCAACAAATCATAGAAGAGGCTGGAGGTTCCATCAACTCGTAGGACAGTCTAGAAATGCCATCAAATCGTAAAACGGTCTAGAAATGCCATCGAATCGTACGACGGTCTAGAAATGCCATCAAATCGTAAAACGGTCTAGAAATGCCATCAAATCATAGAAGAGGCTGGAAGTTCCATCAACTCGTAGGACAGTCTAGAAGTGCCATCAAATCGTAGAACGGGCTAAAAGTGCCATCAACTCGTAGGACACTCTAGAAATGCCATCAAATCGTAGAACGGTCTAGAAATGCCATCAAATCGTAGAACGGTCTAGAAATGCCATCAAATCGTAGAACGGTCTAGAAATGCATCAAATCGTAGAACAAACACATCAACTCGTAGAATAGTCTAGAAATGCCACTAAATCGTAGAAAGGGCCAAAAATGCCAACAATCTAAAAAACGCCCAAAAGCCAAAAAAAGAGCGTCTTTTGGACGTTGAAGCAAAAGCTCGATAATCTTGTAAACAGGGTTTCTTCAATACAGAAATAATGGAAATAAAGCCAATGAGGTGCATATGTTGTCGAATTCGAGGAGAAAATGAAGAAGAAACTCGAGCACGAAAGTATCGATGCCTCGTTGGCATACGGAAGTTTCCATAGCAGCCACAATAAAAGCTTTTACCCGAGGTGTAGAAACGGTATCGACGAATGCCTTCCAAAGTCCTTTTGTTTATTATCCTCAAGATTTAATTCCACCCTCGGGGCTTTCTTCTCGGAAAAGCGTCCAACTTTCCGGGGCTAAAAGTTTTTCGGAAAATATCATTTTCACTATTTATTGCTTATTAAAGTTCGTAATTAAAGACTCGTCGCGGCGAAATGAAAATTCCCCAAATAACTTTCACCCTTTGTTCTCTTTCCTCGGGGCCCCGAACATAATTCCCTCAGGGGAGGATTTGGATCGAGTCCCTTAGAAATTTGTCTCCTTTTACTCCACTAAAACCCTTCTGGGACCTCTACATCAAAAGCAGCATTTTAAAAAACGCCCTCTTTATTTATTGAATAAAAAAACAAACTTTTGAGTGGGTGCTAATTTTTTGAAGATAAATAAAAAATGAAGTATCGATCATTTTAAACTGTTTACAGCCGGCGAGTCAACAAGAAGTTTTGACCGCATTGAAAAGACGACTTGAGCAGAAATTTTCCTGAATTTCCGAGGCACAGACTCCGGATGATCACTCAACTCGGTGAGGGAGCTTTCGGGACCGTCTACGTCGCCGAAGCTGACGGAATACCTGAATACGGCCTCAACGCAAGCTTGGGAAAGAGATTATCGCCGTCAAATTTCTTCTGCATAGCGCAAGCGAGAAAGAAAAGTAAGGTTACATAACCTGGAGAGTTTAACCTCATGTGTGGTTTACAGGGCGATTTCCATCGTGACGTACGCATTTTGGGTGCACTCGAAGATATAACATCGCGAGAGTTTTAGGAGTTTGTAGCCGCGACGAACCACTTTGTGTCGTCATGGAATACATGGATCATGGTGACCTGACGCAGTTCCTTAAGACCCACGTTCCTGCTGAATCCTCAAGGCCTCTTCCTTGGAGTCAAACTTTAAGGTAAGAAATACTCTCCATAAATTTTTTATTTTATCTCTGTTTCTAGCTTCAACTGCCTGTTACATGGCGACTCAAATAGCGTCTGGTATGCGATATTTAGAATCGTTAAACTTCGTACATCGTGATTTAGCAACACGGTAAATATTAATTTTTTTCTCTCTCTCTCTGTGGAACAAAAGGGCAGATGCGGTTTACAATATTTACTCGGGCCCGTATGCTTGGTCAGCCGTAGAGGTGGTCAATATTTGAGCGAAGTCCCTTTCGCCTCCCATCCTCACCCTTTTCTCCTTTATCCTCTCCTTGTTACCTCTCATTAGTGCTCTCAAGGCAACTGGCAAACAGACTAATCAATAATTAACTGCATCTGTTTCTTTCGTTTTTCTTCATCTTAAATTTTTTTATTTTTACTTCTTTCTTTCTCTCCGGCCTTACGAATGTGGGCACAGATGAAGGCTTACGCCATGTTGCCAGGTTCAATTTTTCTCGGGTTTTTGAACCTGAACCTCATTTTGGCGTAGAATCTCTCATTTTAGGGCAATTTCCTCGCTCTTTAGGAATCTTAACCCTTTCGAGTTAACCTAAACGTTTTAACCCTTTCGAGACCGCGTCCGACGCCTGATCCTCTGCTCTACGGGCGCAGCACTTTCCCCCTCACTTCTCCCCGACTGCTCCCAGCGCCCAGCAACGAAGAAAGCGACGAGTGATGCGATCATCACGTAGTTCATTTCTTCCCCTACAGATGGCCAGTTTTTGCATGTCGCTTGCGCCACGGGAAGCGAAGGTATTAATATCTTAGAGCGGCTTCCCGCAGTTTTTTGCACACATCTTTTTTCCGGATTTCTGGTCGTTTTTGTCTAATGTTTCTGTCAAAAGGGTGTTAAAAGAAACACCCTTTTAATCTACCGTCCGGGCGCTGAACATCATTTTACCGGATTTCTGGTCGTTTTTATCGATTTTCTGGTGTAGAAAAACCCTTTTAATCTGCCGTCCGGGCGCTTAACATCATTTTACCGGATTTCTGGTCGTTTTTATCGATTTTCTGGTGTAGAAACACCCTTTTAATCTGCCGTCCGGGCGCTGAACATCTTTTTACCGGATTTCTGGTCGTCTTCGTCGATTTTCTGGTGTAGAAACACCCTTTTAATCTGCCGTCCGGGCGCTGAACATCTTTTTACCGGATTTCTGGTCGTTTTTTGTCGATTTTCTGGTGTAGAAACACCCTTTTAATCTGCCGTCCGGGCGCTGAACATCTTTTTACCGGATTTCTGGTCTTTTTTTGTCGATTTTCTGGTGTAGAAACACCCTTTTAATCTGCCGTCCGGGCGCTTAACATCATTTTACCGGATTTCTGGTAGTTTTTGTCGATTTTCTGGTGTAGAAACACCCTTTTAATCTGCCGTCCGGGCGCTGAACATCTTTTTACCGGATTTCTGGTCTTTTTTTGTCGATTTTCTGGTGTAGAAACACCCTTTTAATCTGCCGTCCGGGCGCTTAACATCATTTTACCGGATTTCTGGTAATTTTTGTCGATTTTCTGGTGTAGAAACACCCTTTTAATCTGCCGTCCGGGCGCTGAACATCATTTTACCGGATTTCTGGTCGTTTTTATCGATTTTCTGGTGTAGAAAAACCCTTTTAATCTGCCGTCCGGGCGCTTAACATCATTTTACCGGATTTCTGGTCGTTTTTATCGATTTTCTGGTGTAGAACACCCTTTTAATCTGCCGTCCGGGCGCTGAACATCTTTTTACCGGATTTCTGGTCGTCTTCGTCGATTTTCTGGTGTAGAAACACCCTTTTAATCTGCCGTCCGGGCGCTGAACATCTTTTTACCGGATTTCTGGTCGTTTTTGTCGATTTTTTGGTGTAGAAACACCCTTTTAATCTGCCGTCAGGGCGCTGAACATCTTTTTACCGGATTTCTGGTCTTTTTTTGTCGATTTTCTGGTGTAGAAACACCCTTTTAATCTGCCGTCCGGGCGCTTAACATCATTTTACCGGATTTCTGGTAATTTTTGTCGATTTTGTGGTGTAGAAACACCCTTTTAATCTGCCGTCCGGGCGCTGAACATCTTTTTACCGGATTTCTGGTCGTTTTTTGTCGATTTTCTGGTGTAGAAACACCCTTTTAATCTGCCGTCCGGGCGCTGAACATCTTTTTACCGGATTTCTGGTCGTTTTTGTCGATTTTCTGGTGTAAAAACACCCTTTTAATCTGCCGTCCGGGCGCTTAACATCATTTTACCGGATTTCTGGTCGTTTTTGTCGATTTTCTGGTGTATAAACACCCGTTTAATCAGTTGCCACTGGGTAACTATAGTCGCCTGCAGTTTCGAAAGGGTTAATACTGAATTTTTAATTTTAAAATAATTGTTTTTAGAAACTGTCTTGTTGGAAAAGGCTACCAAATCAAAATCTCAGACTTTGGCACCGATAATGAAGCCTATTCTTCAGATTATTATAAAGTAAATGGGACGATGGCACTTCCTGTGCGCTGGATGGCTTGGGAATCAATTTATCTTGTAAGTATTTTTATTTTTCAAAAATTTAGGTTATAAACAAATTTTTTTAGGGTAAATACACGACGAAAAGTGATGTATGGTCATTCGGAGTGACGCTTTGGGAGATCCTGAATTTATGCAGACGTCGCCCGTTTGATTCTTTGACGGACGATGAAGTTGTCGAGAACCTCGGACGTCTTCAGGAGGACGAAGGCGCATTTTCGCCGCTCCCGCGACCACCACCGCCGACAACGAAAGACATTGTCGACCTCATGGCCGAATGCTGGCGCCAATACGAACACCAACGTCCGACATTCTGCCAAATCCATCTTTTCCTCCAAAGGAAAAACTTAGGCTACGCCCCCACCTCGTGAAATCGTGCCATATAAACTTTTATACATCGAAAATTTGGTCTCCGACCTATTTTTTATATTTTAAAATTTGTAATCTTGAGCTTAAAAAATCGTTCATAAGCACTTTTAGACTTCCATACTCCTATTTAATCATGACCAATATTTTATTGTAAATTGTATAAAATTTTATTTTATTTTACCGAGAGGAAAGCCATTTAATGCAAACGTTTCCATTTTTAGATATTGTAAATATCGTTTTTTTCTTATATTTAAAAAAACATATCTAATCATAAAACAGGGAACACAAAAATCATATTTTATAATAAAATTTTTGACAATAAAATATATTTATGCAGTTATCGCAAAACAGTTTTTAGTATAGAATAGGATATATTTTATTTTTATTTTAAAATGATTTATTTAAGGAGAAAAACGATCTCAAATCGTTTTTAATCTAATTTTATTTTTATTCTTTCATTGGCTGAATAAAAAAAGCGATGCATTGTGGCGACAATCATATTGACTGCAAAGTCCTGCTCTCTCTCTCATTTCTCAAAAAGTGGACAACTCACTTTTCTTCAGTATTTTTTAGAAAAGTATACGTATAAAAATCTAAAAAAACGTAGATGCGATCTTTTTGTATTTGCTTTTTATAATGTAAATATTGAAATTTTTATTTATATGTGATACGGCCATTTTCATTGGCCTAGGTTTCCGTAAGCCTATATTGTATATATTTGTCGTAGATATTTATTATATGTTTAAAAAAATTATATCATTTTAGGATGGAACAAAAACTGTTTGAGATTGAAGGAGAAAAACGGTTTTTTAAAAATAACCATCTTAAACTAGTCATAAATTGAATAGTAGTGAGTGTTCAGGCGTGGAATCTACAGTTGTAAATTTTTAATGTTAAATGTATATAGAAATTAAAATAGAATATAAGTGGCGTGTATTAGTAATCCTTGTAGTTTTTGGCACGAAAAAACACGCGCGGACTTGTGCACCTTAGAAAAATAACCCTTTTTTCCTTTTTTTTATTTAGGGTGAGCACAGTGCACAGTTCGTAATAATGTGTGGGTTCTCAAACTACATATCAGACTGTTTAATTTTGTAGTTTTATTTTTTTCGATGGCCTTTGAAACGTACTGATTAATGTGGTTGTCATCAACGAAAATTTTTGATTTTTTTTATCAGTTGTGATAACGCACTTCTTCTTTTCTACTTTTAAAAATTTTATTTATACTGTGTAAATAGTATGTGGATAAATAAACTTTAGTGACAAATTGACCACACTGTTTAATAAAATGATCTAAAAATTTATTTTGTTATTATTTTCCTTTTTTTTGTAAAATCTGGTGGGTTTTTATGGAATTATGAAGGGCGAAAGTGGAGCTATCTGGGCTTAAACTGTTTTTAACATCCTAGTTATTGTTTTACCCTCCATGTTTTTTGGGATGGGTCTTTCAGACCCCATGGGGTCGAAATGATTATGGAGATTTAAATGTGGCGCTGGCTGTAGCATTTTTTTCGGCACAGTTTGAGCCGATTTTTACCAGATTTTCACCAAATTTTCTGAAGTTGGTGAAGAAGATACAAACGAGGGCGATTTCTGAATTTCTAAAAAAGGGCGGAGATCTGTCTGTTTGAAATTTTAAAACTGTGCTGCGGCGGAACCGTTGAGCCGATTTTTACCAAATTTTCACCAAATACTCCTTATAATTTTTACAATTTTTTGGTGAAAAAAAAATTTTTTTTTAGTAGGTAGAAATTTGATACTTCCACCTCTTGCGAGAGGGACATCCCTTGCCCATTATTTCTACCTTGATAGGTACTTTAAAAAATGTTTTTTAAAAAATGAAATAAAAATTGAAAAAAACTTTAAAAAATTCAATTTTTTGAAATTTTAATAACTGCGCTGCAGCGGAACCGCTGTGCCAATTTTGACCAAATTTTCACCAAATAATCCTTATAGTTTTTACAATTTTTTGGTGAAAAAAAAATTTTTTTTAGTAGGTAGAAATTTGATACTTCCACCTCTTGCGAGAGGGACATCCCTTGAACAAAAGCCCAGTATTTCTACCTTGATACTTAAAAAATGTTTTTTTAAATGAAATAAAAAATTGAAAAAAACTTTAAAAAATTCAATTTTTTTGAAATTTTAATAACTGCGCTGCGGCGGAACCGTTGTGCCAATTTTGACCAAATTTTCACCAAATAATCCTTATATTTTTACGAATTTTCGGTGAAAAAAAAATTTTTTAGTAGGTAGAAATTTGATACTTCCACCTCTTGTGAGAGGGACATCCCTTGAACTGAAAGCCCATTATTTCTGCCTTGATAATTTAAAAAATTGAAAAAAAAAATGAAATAAAAAAATTGAAAAAAAAACTTAAAAAACTTAAAAAAATTTTAATAACTGCGCTGCGGCGGAACCGTTGTGCCAATTTTGACCAAATTTTCACCAAATAATCCTTATTATTTAATTTTACGAATTTTCGGTGAAAAAAAATTTTTTTAGTAGGTAGAAATTTGATACTTCCACCTCTTGTGAGAGGGACATCCCTTGAACAGAAAGCCCATTATTTCTGCCTTGATACTTTAAAAAATTGAAAAAAAAAATGAAATAAAAAATTGAAAAAAAACTTAAAAAAATTTTAATAACTGCGCTGCGGCGGAACAGTTGTGCCAATTTTCACCAAATAGTCCTTATAATTTTTACAAATTTTTGGTAAAAAAAAAAAAAAATTAAAATTTGTGTAGTAGGTAGAAATTTGATACTTCCACCT
Organism: Orius insidiosus; assembly: GCA_014119065.1. Taxonomy (NCBI): domain Eukaryota; kingdom Metazoa; phylum Arthropoda; class Insecta; order Hemiptera; family Anthocoridae; genus Orius; species Orius insidiosus. The sequence goes on along the minus strand of JACGAQ010002864.1, from coordinate 25,561 downwards.
CTTGCGAGAGGGACATCTCTTGAGAAAGCCCATTATTTCTAACCTTGATAACTACTTAAAAAATTTTGAACAAAAATTAATAAAAAAAATTTTCAAAAAAGGAAGATTTTTCTACATTTGTAAATACTTCCCCCTCCTTAAACTTCCCCCTCCTTAATATTTCCCCCTCCTTAAACTTCCCCTCCTTAATACTTCCCCATCCTAAGGAATTGTGATTCGCCATGACGAATGATATATATTTTAAAGAAGTTTTTGTTGAAAGCTCTTAAAACTAGTACTTTTGTTTGAAAATGAAGTTGGTAGCTCTGTAAGGGCTAGTTAAGAAAATATGTTTCAACACCTTTAGAACGTCATGTTTGACAAAAAAATTGTCCAGGTTTGCAGTTGGTACCCTGTAATTTCTTAGTGATAACCCCAATTTTACCTTTCGATTGAACAAAGTTTTACGGAAGCCTTTGAAAACAGAAATTTTGTTATTTTAAAAAGACGCTCTTAATTTTCTAAATGGCCGCTTCCCCGACGAACGGCTCGTCCGGAGGTAACTACAATTTCAAAGTTGTTCTTCTCGGCGAAGGATGCGTCGGAAAAACGTCGCTCGTCCTCCGATATGTCGAGGACAAATTTAACGACAAACACTTGACTACATTACAGGTAAGTTACGTAACTAAACTATTGTTTTTAAAATGATATTTTTTAGGCGACTTTTCTGACTAAAAAACTGAATATTGGTGGAAAAAGGATCAATTTGGCGATTTGGGATACGGCGGGGCAGGAGAGATTCCACGCTCTCGGCCCTATCTACTACAGGATGTCAAATGGAGCGATTCTAGTTTACGATATCACCGATGAAGACTCATTTCAAAAAGTATAAAACGTCATAAATTGTATACCTAGAATTTGCCGAATTTTGTTAGCTGAATTGACTCTTTAGGGGCCTTTTTTAAAAGATTTTTGTGCCAAAACAGCTCTCTGGGCGTTTTTCACGATTTTCCTTCCTTAGACTTGATTTTTGGAGTTTTTTCACTCATTTCAATTTGGCCCAAAATGAATTTTTGAGTGTTTTCTCTCTTAAAAACTACCGTTTTTGGGGTTTTTCTCCGTTTTTGGGGGCCAATAACCATTTTTGTGAGTTTTTTAGGGCCTTTTGCCTAAGAAACACTCGGTTCTCTGAAATTTTTCAACGTGTTTTGTGGAGCGGAAGCTGTTTAGCTAGATATTTTGCGTTTTCCATTGTTTTTTCTCACAAAATTGCCCATTTTACTGGATTTTTGGGCTTTTTCATGTTGTTATTTTGACCAAAAATGGATTTTTGAGTTTTTTCAGCGCGTCTACCCAGAAACTACAGTTTTTGGGTTTTTCTGTTTTTGGGGGCCAATAACCACCATTTTTGTGCGTTTTTTAAGGCCTTTTGCCTTAGAAACACCCGGTTTTCTGGTGTTTTTCAGTATTTTGTGGAAGCGGAAGCCGTTTAGCTGGATATTTTAGCTTTTCCACCCCCCCCCCCCAATGCCATTTTACTGGATTTTTGGGCTTTTTCGACGGTGTTATTTTGACCTAAAATGGATTTTTGAGTATTTACTCAGCACTTCTACCCAGAAACTACCGTTTTCGGATTTTTTTCTCTTTTTTGGGGCTAATAACCAACGTTTTTGTGCGTTTTTTAGGCCTCTTAGAAACACTTGGTTTTCTGGAATTTTTCAATGTGTTTTGTGGAAGCGAAAGCTGTTAGTATATTTTTGTTTTCACGGTTTTTTCTCCTCGAAATGCATTTTACTGGATTTTTGGGCTTTTTTCATGTTATTTTGACCAAATGGATTTTTGAGTGTTTTCAGCGCTTCTACCTAGAAACTACCTTTTTTTGTTTTTCTTTTTTTGGCCAATACACATTTTTGTGCGTTTTTAAGGCCTTTGCCTTAGAAACACCCGGTTTTCTGGTGTTTTTCAGTATTTTGTGGAAGCGGAAGCCATTTAGCTGGATATTTTAGCTTCCCCCCCCCCATGCCCATTTTACTGGATTTTTGGGCTTTTTCACGGTGTTATTTTGACCTAAAATGGATTTTTGAGTATTTACTCAGCACTTCTACCCAGAAACTACCGTTTTCGGATTTTTTTCTCCTTTTTGGGGCTAATAACCAACGTTTTTGTGCGTTTTTTAGGCCTCTTAGAAACACTTGGTTTTCTGGAATTTTCAATGTGTTTTGTGGAAGCGAAGCTGTTTAGTAGTATATTTGATCGTTTTCACGGTTTTTTCTCCTCGAAAATGCATTTTACTGATTTTTGGGCTTTCTTCAAAGTGTTATTTGTCCTAAAATGGATTTTTGAGTGCTTTCTCAGCGCTTCTACCCAGAAACTACTGTTTTCAGGGTTTTTCTCCTTTTTTGGGGGCCAATAACCAACGTTTTTGTGCGTTTTTAAGCCTTTTGCCTTAAAAACGCTAGGTTTCTGAATTTTTCACGTGTTTTGTGGAGCGGAAGCTGTTTACCTAGATATTTTCGCGTTTTCCATTGTTTTTTCTCACAAAATTGCCCATTTTACTGGATTTTTGGGCTTTTTTTGTTGTTATTTTGACAAAAATGGATTTTTGAGTGTTTTTCAGCGCGTCTACCCAGAAACTACAGTTTTGGGTTTTTCTGAGTTTTTGGGGGCCAATAACCACCATTTTTGTGCGTTTTTAAGGCCTTTTGCCTTAGAAACACCCGGTTTCTGGTTTTTTCAGCATTTTGTGGAAGCGGAAGCCGTTTAGCTGGATATTTTAGCTTTTCCACCCCCCCCCCCATGCCCATTTTACTGGATTTTTGGGCTTCTTCAAAGTGTTAATTTGTCCTAAAATGGATTTTTGAGTGCTTTCTCAGCGCTTCTACCCAGAAACTACTGTTTTCCAGGGTTTTTTCCTTTTTTGGGGGCCTATAACCAACGTTTTTGTGCGTTTTAAGCCTTTTGCCTAAGAAACGCTAGGTTTTCCAGAATTTTTTCAAGTGTTTTGTGGAACGGAAGCTGTTAGCTACATATTTTTGCATTTTCCATGTTTTTTTCTCACAAAATTGCCCATTTTACTGGATTTTTGGGCTTTTTTCACGTTGTATTTTGACCAAAAATGGATTTTTGAGTGTTTTTCAGCGCGTCTACCCAGAAACTACAGTTTTTGGGGTTTTTCTGAGTTTTGGGGGCCAATAACCACCATTTTTGTGCGTTTTTAAGGCCTTTTGCCTTAGAAACACCCGGTTTTCTGGTGTTTTTCAGTATTTTGTGGAAGCGGAAGCCTTTAGCTGGATATTTAGCTTCCCCCCCCCCATGCCCATTTTACTGGATTTTTGGGCTTTTTCACGTGTTATTTTGACCTAAAATGGATTTTTGAGTATTTACTCAGCACTTCTACCCAGAAACTACCGTTTTTTTTTTTCTCCGTTTTTTGGGGGCTAATAACCACGTTTTTGTGCGTTTTTTAGGCCTTTCCTTAGAAACACTTGGTTTTCTGGAATTTTTCAATGTGTTTTGTGGAAGCGAAGCTGTTTAGTAGATATTTGATCGTTTTTCACGGTTTTTCTCCTCGAAAATGCATTTTATGGATTTTTGGGTTTTTTCACGTTGTTATTTTGACCAAATGGATTTTTGAGTGTTTCTCAGCGCTTCTACCTAGAAACTACCTTTTTTTGGTTTTTCTCCGTTTTTGTGCCAATAACCATTTTTGTGCGTTTTTAAGGCCTTTGCCTTAGAAACACCCGGTTTTCTGGTGTTTTTCAGTATTTTGTGGAAGCGGAAGCCATTTAGCTGGATATTTTAGCTTCCCCCCCCCCCCATTGCCCATTTTACTGGATTTTTGGGCTTTTTCGACGGTGTTATTTTGACCTAAAATGGATTTTTGAGTATTTACTCAGCACTTCTACCCAGAAACTACCGTTTTCGGATTTTTTTCTCCGTTTTTTGGGGGCTAATAACCAACGTTTTTGTGCGTTTTTTAGGCCTCTTTCCTTAGAAACACTTGGTTTTCTGGAATTTTTCAAGTGTTTTGTGGAAGCGAAAGCTGTTTAGTATATTTGATCGTTTTTCACGGTTTTTTCTCCTCGAAAATGCATTTTTATGGATTTTTGGGTTTTTTCACGTGTTATTTTGACCAACTGGATTTTTGAGTGTTTTCAGCGCTTCTACCTAGAAACTACCTTTTTTGTTTTTTCTCCGTTTTTGTGCCAACAACATTTTTGTGCGTTTTTAAGGCCTTTGCCTTAGAAACACCCGGTTTCTGGTGTTTTTCAGTATTTTGTGGAAGCGGAAGCCATTTAGCTGGATATTTTAGCTTCCCCCCCCCCCCCATTGCCCATTTTACTGGATTTTTGGGCTTTTTCGACGGTGTTATTTGACCTAAAATGGATTTTGAGTGTTTACTCAGCACTTCTACCCAGAAACTACCGTTTTGGATTTTTTTCTCCGTTTTTGGGGGCTAATAACCAACGTTTTTGTGCGTTTTTAGGCCTTTTCCTTAGAAACACTTGGTTTTCTGGAATTTTTCAATGTGTTTTGTGGAAGCGAAAGCTGTTTAGTAGTATTTGCGTTTTTCACGGTTTTTTCCTCGAATGCATTTTTGGATTTTTGGGTTTTTTCACGTTGTTATTTTGACCAATACTGGATTTTTGAGTGTTTCTCAGCGCTTCTACCTAGAAACTACCTTTTTTTGTGTTTTTTTCTCCGTTTTTTGTGCCAATGGGCAACATTTTTGTGCGTTTTTAAGGCCTTATGCCTTAGAAACACCCGGTTTTCTGGTGTTTTTTCAGTATTTTGTGGAAGCGGAAGCCATTTAGCTGGATATTTAGCTTCCCCCCCCCTACCCATTGCCCATTTTACTGGATTTTTGGGCTTTTTCGACGGTGTTATTTTGACCTAAAATGGATTTTTGAGTATTTACTCAGCACTTCTACCCAGAAACTACCGTTTTCGGATTTTTTTCTCCGTTTTTTGGGGGCTAATAACCAACGTTTTTGTGCGTTTTTTAGGCCTCTTTCCTTAGAAACACTTGGTTTTCTGGAATTTTTCAATGTGTTTTGTGGAAGCGAAAGCTGTTTTAGTATATTTGATCGTTTTCACGGTTTTTTCTCCTCGAAAATGCATATTTTATGGAAGTTTTTGGGTTTTTTCACGTTGTTATTTTGACCAATACTGGATTTTTGAGTGTTTCTCAGCGCTTCTACCTAGAAACTACCTTTTTTTGTGTTTTTTCTCCGTTTTTTGTGCCAAGGGCAACATTTTTGTGCGTTTTTAAGGCCTTATGCCTTAGAAACACCGGTTTTCTGGTGTTTTTCAGTATTTTGTGGAAGCGGAAGCCATTTAGCTGGATATTTTAGCTTCCCCCCCCCCCTACCCATTGCCCATTTTACTGGATTTTTGGGCTTTTCGACGGTGTTATTTTGACCTAAAATGGATTTTTGAGTATTTACTCAGCACTTCTACCCAGAAACTACCGTTTTCGGATTTTTTTCTCCTTTTCTTGGGGCTATAACCAACGTTTTTGTGCGTTTTTTAGGCCTCTTAGAAACACTTGGTTTTCTGGAATTTTTCAATGTGTTTTGTGGAAGCGAAAGCTGTTTAGTAGTATATTTGATCGTTTTTCACGGTTTTTTCTCCTCGAAAATGCATATTTTATGGAAGTTTTTGGGTTTTTTCACGTTGTTATTTTGACCAATACTGGATTTTTGAGTGTTTCTCAGCGCTTCTACCTAGAAACTACCTTTTTTGTGTTTTTTCTCCGTTTTTTTGTGCCAATGGGCAACATTTTTGTGCGTTTTTAAGGCCTTATGCCTTAGAAACACCCGGTTTCTGGTGTTTTTCAGTGTTTTGTGGTAGTGGAAGCTATTTTGCTGGATATTTTAGCTCCCCCCCGAAATGCCCATTTTACTGAATTTTTGGGATTTTTTCACGGTTCTATTTTGACCTTAAATGGTTTTTAAGTGTTTTTCTTAGCGCTTCTACTTGGAACTACCGTTTTCGGTTTTTTCTCCGGTTTTTTGGGGCGAATAACCACCATTTTTGTGCGTTTTTAAGGCCTTTTGCCCTAAACACACTTGGTTTTTTGGCGTTTTTCACAATTTTCTGTCATAAGTCTAATTTTTAATTATTTTTTAAGGTCAAAAACTGGGTAAAAGAACTGAAAAAAATGCTCGGTAGTGAAATATGTCTGACGATAGCCGGGAATAAAATCGACCTTGAAAAAGACCGAAACGTCCCAGTCGAATCAGCCGAAAGGTAACCCTCCCCCCAAAGATACCGGTGTTTTTACACAATTTTTTTAATTCCAGTTATGCTCGTTCTGTGGGTGCTTCGCATTTCCACACTTCGGCCAAGCAAAACGTCGGAATCGAAGAAATGTTCATCGAGCTCACCCAGCGCATGAAAGAACGCGCTCAGGAACTCGAAGTCCAAAAAGCGACGGAGCTCACACGGACGAACAGCATGAGAAGAAACATCGTCATCGTCGATGACCAAGAAGCGCCACCGCAGCAGAAATCCTGCTGCAGCAGATCATAATGTGATATCGCCCCCTCCCTTACAATCCCAAAATACCTATTTCTGTTTTTAAATTGTACAGCTCTTATTATACACAAACAATATTCTGTATATAATGTGTTTATATAAAATTTCTATTATGTTATAATTTTAGTGTAGCTATTCAAAAATAATAACTAGTCTTATATTTTTTTATTATTGATCATTCTGGTGTTCAAACCAAAGCTACTTTTAATAAAATTTATAATATTGATTTTAAATTGTGTTTAAAAACAAAGAATACCATAGAAATGAAGCCAAGACTGAACTTGACCAATCAGATTGTTTATATCTGTTTTTATGGATCCCTGACCAATCACAAGTTAGATCTCATTAGACTGCACTTCTAAGCCCAACAGGTTAAACCTTGATTTACAGACCGTTTACAGGTTTAATCGGAGTATTTTTTATTGAACTATCGACGTTTTTATTTTATTTTCTGGACATAGTTGGAAAACGGGTTTAATCAGGCGGTTTAACTACAATTTAGTCAAACCCTGGCCAATAAAAAGCCGTATACTCAATTAGACCACGCCCCCTGATGCTAATCAGATGGTTAAACTACGATTATTCCACATCCAGCAGGATAAATCGGAGTCTTTAGTATACGAGCTTAAACAATAGTTAATTGTTGATTAGGGCCAGCTGGCTTTGAACAACTGAGACCTAACAGATGGTTAAACCTCGATTAAAGCACAACATAGATCAATTTAAGACGGAATCAAATTAAGACAACCGGAAGTCTTAACCACGATTAGGGCACATTCCTAATGGATTTGATTGGATTAACCTACGTCTTAAACCAATGGTTTAACGCCGATTAGTGCATATTCTGGAACGCAATTGGTCCAGGTGAGGCAAAAGGACCAATCAGGTTCATCCACAAAATTTTTGACCAATCGGAATACTCCAGACCGTTAAAAAGGTAGATTAAGCCCCCAAAAGACAACCGGAAGTCTTAACCACGATTAGGGCACATTCCTAATGGATTTGATTGGATTAACCTACGTCTTAAACCAATGGTTTAACGCCGATTAATGCATATCCTGGAACGCAATTGGTCCAGGTGAGGCAAAAGGACCAATCAGGTTCATCCACAACTTTTAGCCCCAATTTTTGACCAATCGGAATACTCCAGACCGTTAAAAAGGTAGATTAAGCCCCCAAAAGACAACCGGAAGTCTTAACCACGATTAGGGCACATTCCTAATGGATTTGATTGGATTAACCTACGTCTTAAACCAATGGTTTAACGCCGATTAATGCATATCCTGGAACGCAATTGGTCCAGGTGAGGCAAAAGGACCAATCAGGTTCATCCACAACTTTTAGCCCCAATTTTTGACCAATCGGAATACTCCAGACCGTTAAAAAGGTAGATTAAGCCCCCAAAAGACAACCGGAAGTCTTAACCACGATTAGGGCACATCCCTAAACAATTAGAGGCTTAATCTACGTCCCTAATCAATGGTTTAACCTTGATTACGCCCAAACCTTGACCAATCAGGTTCTTTCACCACTTCTTAGCCAGGTTTCTAACCAATTAGAAGCCAAGCAGCCAATTAAAGAGCTTAACTCTCATATTTAATCTCCCTGCTGTTTAAAAGGTAGATAAGCCCCCGAAGGCTATTAACGCGTTTTTAAAATTTATTTTCCTTCAATTAGACCTCAATTTAATAAAAAGTCTCTGCCGGCACTGCAGACAAAAAGACCAATGGTCATTTGGACCCACAGGATCTTGAAGACCCATTTTAAAAATGGGCCCTTTTTACAACGGTATAAATTTTTATACCAATTAACGCATTTTTAAAATTGATTTTCCTTCAATTAGACCATAATTAAAATAAAAAGTCTCTACCGGTACTGCAGACAAAAAGACCAATGGTCATTTGGACCCACAGGATCTTGAAGACCCATTTTAAAAATGGGCCCTTTTTACAACGGTATAAATTTTTATACCAATTTACGTATTTTTAAAATTGAGTTTCCTTCAATTAGACCTTAATTTAAATAAAAAGTCTCTGCCGGCACTGCCGACAAAAAGACCAATGGTCATTTGGACCCACAGGATCTTGAAGACCCATTTTATAAATGGGCCCTTTTTACAACGGTATAAATTTTTATACCAATTTACGCATTTTTAAAATTGATTTTCCTTCAATTAGACCTTAATTTAAATAAAAAGTCTCTACCGGCACTGCAGACAAAAAGACCAATGGTCATTTGGACCCACAGGATCTTGAAGACCCATTTTAAAAATGGGCCCTTTTTACAACGGTATAAATTTTTATACCAATTTACGCATTTTTAAAATTGATTTTCCTTCAATTAGACCTTAATTTAAATAAAAGTCTCTACCGGCACTGCAGACAAAAAGACCAATGGTCATTTGGACCCACAGGATCTTGAAGACCCATTTTAAAAATGGGCCCTTTTTACAACGGTATAAATTTTTATACCAATTTACGCATTTTTAAAATTGATTTTCCTTCAATTAGACCTTAATTTAAATAAAAAGTCTCTACCGGCACTGCAGACAAAAAGACCAATGGTCACCCCCCAGGATCTTGAAGACCCATTTTCAAAATGGGCCCTTTTTTACAACGGTATCAGACGCCCCTCCATAATTATTTTCTATTTAAATATTTTTTTCTATATTAAAAATAAAGAAGGTTTGATTTAATTGTGATACTTATACAATTTTTTATTAAAATCGTGAGAAAAAAATCGAAATTCTATCGATTCTATTTAAATCGATAACTTTCTGTTACTGGATCAAAAAAGAAACTGGAAACGACATGTAAAGTGAAACTGATAATATTTTTAAAACGTGCTTTTATCTAAATGTCTATTTCATCTCACAGAGGAACCAAATTGGTTCCTCTGTTTCATCTGTATGTAACGAATTATTGGATAATCAAAATGTCAAAAAAGCTTTTGAAAACTCAAGGTAAATATATTTCTTCGTTTTTCTTTAATTAAATTAAATTTTTAGGTCTTATCGTCGGAAAAAAACTTGAAGCCTATTTGCTACCTTAATGTCTTTTATTCTCTTTATAAAATAGTTAAGAAAAGAAATGTTCAAAAAGTTTATTTTGACTCCAAAGAGGTTTACCAGTTGACTGATGTTTGCTGCAAAAGTCTGGTAACTGCTGAAAAAAGCGATGTCAAGCGCAACGACGTCATGCGCCTCCTCTATTGGATCCACAAATACCTTTTTTTGGTACGCAATTTATAAGCTTTTATGTTTTCGTAATATCTTTTTCAGTCTGAACCATCTTTGTCGAGAGAAATTTGTAAATTCTACTTCGCATTCGATGGAAAATTTGACCGCGAGGAAAACCTGGTTTTAGATCACTTAATTTTAGACTATTCAAAACACATCGTTGATATCAGCCCAGATGAAATAATCGGGACTGAGTGGATCTCAATTTTTATAAAACTCTTCCATCTTCAAAATTCGAAGCCTTCAAGGCTCTTTTGTTGTCTCTCCACGATTTTATCCAAAGCGAAAAACAACATAAATCTCTATCTGTCCCTTTCGGAGCATTTTTGGAAGATTCTAATCGATTTCTTCACCACGAAATTCACATGTAGGCCAAAGATTACGTCGACTTTTTGCAATTTTTGGACCTATCGATCGCTTTCAGTAAAGACTTTTTGTACAACGTAAAATTTGATTTGATCATCAAGTGTATGTATCGATTTGAACAATGTACCTGTCGCCGCAAAGGATTTGCCCTTTTAAGACAATTTATTGAATTGTTTAATGATAAAAATGACTTATCTTTCTTAAAAGCACTTCTCAAAATCAATTATCAACCTGAAGACTATACAATTTTTTCAATTTCTTACTTCCTTTTTTATAAATACGCTTTAAAAGCAAACAATATTAAGCCTGAAGATGGAATCAAAATATGCGCTTCGTTGGCCAACATTATGGACAAAAGTCAACCCAAAAATGCAACTCTTTCATATCAGCAACGAATTCCATCGCTTTCAACGATGTACAAACTGTATTTAGTCTTATCTTAATGATATTCATGAAAATTTACACAACGCAAGTAAGTACAGCTTTGTTTCTTTCAATTTTAAACTTTTTTTTTTTAGTTCGTTGGACCTGCGATGTAACATGGATATACTTCAAGAATTACATGCACAAAGAAAGCGGTGATTTTTCATTGATGCTTTTGAAATTCATTCTTCAACAAAACGAATTGCTGAGCAACACTGAAGTAAAATAATTTAAAAAAAGAGAATTATTTATTTTTTTCTTTTTAAGGTTCTTATGAAGAATACATTTTTGAAATATCTTTGTGACAGTTTGGCCGCTTCAGGGCGAAGCTCTATGGCACAAATGGCGCTTATAGCGATGGCGGTCGTCCATAACAATTTAGAAAATGCTGCTTTTGATAGTTACGCTAAATTGAAAGCTTCAGACTCTTCTGATATTGACTTGGTATTTTTAACATATTTTAAGTGCATGCTGTAATGACCATGGGTCTTTTTGACCCAGAGGAGTCTGGTGGACCTCGTGGGACCAGAGAGAAAAAATTGTTGTCACAGCAACCTAACTTAGAAAATGGAAGAATTTTCGCTAGGATCCCATTTTTCAAGTGTATTTTTAAATTTTGGATTGAAAAAAAAATCGTCAAATTTTTTGAAGTAGTGGGCCACCCTCAAAATTAAAGTGTCCAAAAAATTTGGGTAGTTTGGACCAAAAATTCATATTTATTAAATTTTTTAGGTATCTACTGCTGCTGACATAGTCAAAAAGTACAGTGAGATAATGGAAAAAGAATTTTCTCCTTTCAAAGTTAACATTGTTGATTTTGACCACTTATTATTTTTAGAAGCGAAATCTTACGCTTCTGTTGGGTAAGTTATTATTAACTTCCTTAAAGAAGTTATTGTGATACCCTCCATGTCGGGTTTTTGGGGAGGGGTCTTCCGGGGTCCGGAGGGTAAAATCGAATATTGATCTTTACCGATCTCAACTTTGTCTGTGGTGCCGGCCGTAGCATTTTTTCCAGAACACTTTACGGCCACAGTTTTCATCCGATTTTCACCAAATTTTTACACAAATTTCTTTAGCCGGTGAAGAAGAATATGACGAGGGCGAATTTTGAATTTCGAAAAAATGGCGGAGATATGTCTGTTTGAAATTTTAAAAAATTCGCTGCGGCCGAACCGTTAATCCGATTTTCACCAAATTTTCACCAATTACTCCTTATATTTTTTAAGAATTTTTGGCGTAAAAAAATTGCGACTTTTTATTTATTAATTTTTTTTAGTAGGGAGAAATTTCGTACTTCTACCCTTTACGAGAGGCACATCCTTAGGCCAAAGAGCCCATTATTTCTACCTTGACAAAAAATATTTCAAACAAAAAAAAAAAAAAAAAAAAAAAAAAATTTCAAAAAAACTTATAAAATTTTTCGAAAAAAAACCCCGGAAAATTTTTCGAAATAAACTTTTAAAACTTTTTGAAAAAAAAAATTTTTTTTGGTCAAAAAAAAACTGAAAATTTTCAAAAAAAAAATACTTTGAAAATTTTTTGCACAAAAATAAAAACTTTGAAAATTAAAAAAAAAAAAACTGAAAATTTTCAAAAAAAAAAAAAAATACTTTGAAAATTTTCAGAAAAAATAAACTTAAAAAAATTTTCGAAAAAAAAAATTAAGCCCGAAAAATTTTTCGAAAAAAAAAAAAAAAAAAAAAATTGCGACTTTTTATTTATTAATTTTTTTTTTAGTAGGGAGAAATTTCGTACTTCTACCCTTTATGAGAGGCACATCCCTAGGCCAAAGAGCCCATTATTTCTACCTTGATACTTCGAAGAAGTGTCGAAAAAAAAAAGAATTCTAAAAACTGCAAATTTAAACAAAAAAAAACTTAAAAAACCCAATAATTTGAAAAAATTTTTTTTAAACTTCCTTCTCCGTTACACTTCTCTTTCTTTATACTTCCCCTCCGTTATACTTCCCCTCCTTTATACTTCCCCCTCCGTTATAATTCCCCCTCCTATATTGTTACTTCTCTTTAAGGAAGTTCCCGTCGGGGCCAGCTCCAGACTAGTACTTTGAAGTGGTGGGCCACCCTCAAAATTAAAGTGTCCAAAAAATTTGGGCAGTTAGGACCAAAAATTCATATTTATTAAATTTTTTAGGTATCTACTGCTACTGACATAGTCAAAAAGTACAGTGAGATAATGGAAAAAGAATTTTCTCCTTTCAAAGTTAACATTGTTGATTTTGACCACTTATTATTTTTAGAAGCAAAATCTTACGCTTCTGTTGGGTAAGTTATTATTTTATCTCTTCCCACTTCTATTTTTTTTTTTTTAGAGGAGTTCAAAAACAATCTCTTATTTCGTTATGTGAAGCTGCGCGAAAAATCAAAAATTTAAAAATCTATTTGTCCATTATGATGTGCCTGATCGACGCCATTTCTTCAATTAATCATCTAACATTATTAGATTTAGTTGAAAAATATCTAACATCCTGCATTCCGTCGCTGGAAAAAAATCTTAAAAATAGCCATCACAATTTATTACTTGGTAGCATTTACTATCAACTTGTCAAATGCGAAATTTTCAAACTTCGCGCTAAAATTGAAGTAAGCCTTAATTAAATAAGAAACTTTTTAATACAGTATTTTTAGGCTGAAGTTCCGAGTGCTAACATAAACGTAACCGATCAACCTGACGAATTGGACGATACTTTTTTCGCTCCAGCCTGCACTTACCTTCAATTTGACGTCCAAGCTCCTTTTTTTGAAAAACTAGATAAAGCATTTTTTTACTGGAAATCTTCTCTTCAAAATGTAAAAAATCGAATTTTCGCTGTATTCGTCTCATTATATACAGGGTGTCCGGAAACACATGGCAAGCGTCTGGGAGAGTGTTTAAAAAGTGGTTTTATGAAAAAAAAATTAAATGTAAACTCCCCTCAATTTAAATCAAAGACTTTGATAGTGTAGTTTAAAATGCGCCTGGATATACAGGGTACACAACCTAACTTCGTTATTTCAAATGAGAACCCCTATTTTTTATTTCAGATTCGTAATCTACGCAAAATTTCAAGTAGATTTGAGTACTCATATGACGATTTTGGACAACTTTTAAAAAATGTCAAAATTTAGCGTTTTTTGCGCTAAAATCCGTTAAAATTGACCTAGGAGACTCGTTTTTTTTTAATTCCACTTATTGTTTCCCGAAGAATCCAACTGTCTCAAATTTAAGCATCTTCGCATTCTGCATCACGAGATTTCGTCGCTAATGGCCTTTTTTCAAGTTTAACTCCAAATTCCATACTTCAAAAATGGAAATTAGCGATTTGTTGACGGAATTTTAATTTTTGATGCATAAACACAAAAGACGCTGTAGCTCTTTCAAAATTTGTGGTCCGAAAGAAAAATTCCTTTCAACAAGTGCTAATTTTCATTTCTGAACTAAAATTTGGGTTCTAACTTGAAAAAAGGCCATTAGCGACGAAATCTCGTGATGCTGAATGCGAAGATGCTCAAATTTGAGACAGTTGGATTCTTCGGGAAAAAATAAGTGGATTTAAAAAAAAAACGAGTCTCCTAGGTCAATTTTAACGGATTTTAGCGCAAAAAACGCTAAAATTTTACATTTTTTAAAAGTTGTCCAAACTTGTCATATGAGTACTCAAATCTATTTGAAATTTTGCGTAGATTACGAATCTGAAATAAAAATAGGGTTCTCATTTGAAATAACGAAGTTAGGTTGTGTCTGGGACACCCTGTATATCCAGGCGGATTTTAAACTACACCATAAAATTCTTTGATTTAAATTAAGGGGGGTTTACATTTTACTTTTTTTCGTAAAACCACTTTTTAACGCTCTCCCAGACGCTTGCCATGTGTTTCCGGACACCCTGTATATACACCCTGTATATATACAGGTCTGGGAAAGTGTTTAAAAAGTGGTTTTATGAAAAAAAAAAATTAAATGTAAACTCCCCACAATTTAAATCAAAGAATTTGATGGTGTAGTTTAAAATGCGCTTGGATATACAGGGTACATAACCTAACTTCGTTATTTCAAATGAGAACCCCTATTTTTTATTTCAGATTCGTAATCTACGAAAAATTTCAAGTAGATTTGACTATTTTTGAGACCATTTTCGACAACTTTAAAAAATGTCAAATTTTAGTGTTTTTTGCGCTAAAATCCGTTAAAATCGACCTAGGAGACTCATTTTTTTTAAATTCCACTTATTTTTTCCCGAAGAATCCAACTGTCCCAAATTTGAGCATCTTCGCACTCTGCATCACGAGATTTCGTTGCTAATGGCTTTTTTCAATTAGAACCCAAATTTTTAGTTCAGAAATGAAAATTAGCGCTTGTTGAAAGGAATTTTTCTTTCGGACCACAAATTTTGAAAGAGCTACAGCGTCTTTTGTGTTTATGCGTCAAAAATTAAAATTCCGTCAACAAATCGCTAATTTCCATTTTTGAAGTATGAAATTTGGAGTTAAACTTGAAAAAAGGCCATTAGCGACGAAATCTCGTGATGCAGAATGCGAAGATGCTCAAATTTGAGACAGTTGGATTCTTCGGGAAAAAATAAGTGGAATTAAAAAAAAAACTAGTCTCCTAGGTCAATTTTAACGGATTTTAGCGCAAAAAACGCTAAATTTTGACATTTTTTAAAAGTGGTCCAAAATTGTCATATGAGTACTCAAATCCACTTGAAATTTTGCGTAGATTACGAATCTGAAATAAAAAATAGTGGTTCTCATTTAAAATAACGAAGTTAGGTTGTGTCTGGGACACCCTGTATATCCAGGCGGATTTTAAACTACACCATCAAATTCTTTGATTTAAATTAAGGGGGGTTTACATTTAACTTTTTTTCGTAAAACCACTTTTTAACGCTCTCCCAGACGCTTGCCATGTGTTTCCGGACACCCTGTATGTATACACATTTTTTTTTTTTTTTTTTTTTTTTCACATTGAAATCATCGAAATGACTTATTTAGCTCTATCTCACATTGAATCCATCGGATATCTTTACAGACTTTATAAGTTCAAAGAAAAAGAATTTATGGCTTGGAAATTACTTTATGAATTCGCAAATAAAATTGATTCTCCAGAGCATAAAACTATCGGTAACTTAATTAATTAAATTTTTTTAAATCCTTTTTTTTAAGCACTTTCTTCAATTTTGGAAATCAAATCATCCCTATCTGAAAAAGTGAAAGAAATGAAAAAATATTTTGAATTTATGTGCAGGAATCTTAATATTTTAAGAATCGTTTTAGGGGCATAATGCTACTAATCCTAGCGTTATGGAAGTTAACACGGGAAGACCAGTACATAATCATAGATGGCAGCCTGTTGATTCCCATAATAATTAATATACCTAGGAATGCCAGGAATTCTGTATCTGTGAGTGAGAGTGTGACACCTTTCTGTTGGGCGTACAAATTCGACTGATGTATAATTAACTTTAACAGCTCCTGGTTAAAAATCGAAAGAAATACTTGAAGTGGATTTACTATGTCCACTTGAATTTTTGGTCCATAGTAGGTACTGTTCAAATCGGCTTTTTTTGAAACTATCCCGAGACTTCCTTGCATTTCTTTTCCAATCAGGAGGCGGAAGATCATCCTCGGTTTCGCTGGGGTCCGCCATGGGGATCACATAAACATCGACTTCTTCGTCGAGTCGATTTGGCAGCTTCGCTTCTGTAATTTCAATGTCGTCTGCGTCCATCTCTTCTGCTGATGACACTGCGGCACTCGATGAGCTTGGTGTTGACATACTCACAAATGATGAGGTTTGTGAATTAGCCCCAAGTGATGACGATCGAGACCTTGAGGAACGATCTAAATCCAAAATATTGGAATAATTATTTGGAAATTTGAAATTACTAACTATTTAACTCGGTAAAAGAACTACCGAGCTTCTGATTAAAGGGGGTTTTCTAGACCAATCGAAGAAAATGTAAAAAAACCCGGTAAAAAAATTTGTTTAACGCCCGTTTAAAAGACTACACGGGTGTTTATACACCAGGATATCGAGGAAAATTAGCAAAATCCCCGGTGAAAAAGATGCTAAACACCCGAACAACTGGTTAAACGGATGTTTCTTCACCAGTAAGTAGATAAAACGACCAAAAACCGGGCAAAGAGATGACAAACGCCCGAATGCCGCATAAAAGGGTTTTTTTCTAGACCAGAAAATCTAATTCAATTAACCAAAACCTGGTAAAAAAGATGTTAAAACACCCGAACTCCCGATAAAACGAATGTTTGTAAACCGGAAAATCTAGGAAAACTCGGTAAAAGAACTACTGAGCTTCTGATTAAATGGGTTTTACTAGACCAATCGAAGAAAATGTCAAAAAACCCGGTAAAAAAGATGTTTAACGCCCGTTTAAAAGACTAAACGGGTGTTTAAACACCAGGATATCGAGGAAAATGATCAAAATCCCCGGTGAAAAAGATGTTAAACACCCGAACAACTGGTTAAACGGATGTTTCTTCACCAGTAAGTAGATAAAAACGACCAAAAACGGTCATAGCGAAAACGCCCAAATACTATATAAAACGGGTTTTTCTAGACCAGAAAATGGAAGAAAACTACCGAAAACGCGGTAAACAAGATGTTAAACCGCTGGTCACCTGATTAATTAATAATTAGGGTGTTTCTAGACCTGAAAACCAAGGAAAAACTTGTTAAAAAGGTTGATAAACGCTTGAATGTTTATAGACCAGATGATTAAGGTGTCGAAATGTGACTATTTGATCCCCCCACCCCACCACAAGTCCGCCAATGTCAAAAATCCATGTTTTTACACCAGCAAATCGAGGAAAATGATCCATTATCCGGAAAAAGATATGTTAACCACCTAAAAACCCGTTAACGGGTAATATCTCAAATTCGAGGAATACTATTAAAACCCGTTTAAATTTTTTAAACTGTTTGATGTTTCTAGACCATAAAATCAAGGAAAACGCCTAAAACTCGTTTAATAGGCGTTAATAACAAAAATCCGTCAAGACCAATGGTATAATTTTATATAATATGCATGCGACTGAAGTTGGTTCAGATTTGGAGTTTCCTGTTTGTGGAAGTCACTGAAAGCATACGCCCTGTATTTTACATTATATAATTTTGGAAAGGTAGAATTTTTCCTAGAAACTTGAGGGTTAATATCAAAATATTGTTGACAAAAAGCTGACTTGATGTTCAAGATGACTTGAGTTGCATAATCGCGAATTTTCAGACAGAGGAACTTAAAATAATTTTCATTTTATAAATTTTATGAGTAAAACTTAACCCATTCCCCTAACAGTGCGCGAATATGTTTACTGGCTTGAAATTTTGCACAGAGTTTTCCTAACTTTAGCCAGTGTCTTTTGAAAGATAGTAAAAAAAAAAATTGTTATAAAAAAACAGAAATTTCACGGTGCTTTTTGCCATATGAAGGATCCACAGCCTGCGGGTTACTCAGCCAATCGACTGAAATTGACAGGCAACTATATTTCGAATTTTAGAAGCCAAATGGAATTCATCCCAAAAAAAAGGGGGGGGAATCGAATTTGGAAAAATTTGAACTTCCAATGCACAGCCAACGTGGTCAATTTTGAGATTACCATTACCAAGTGTAGAATATGGACAAGAAAATAATAATGACTCACCGATATTACGCCACCTTCTAACGCAGCCCCCAAAGAATGCTGCGGATGATAATAGAGGCGGTGATAAGTCGAAGTCGGAGGACAAGTCGAAAAAAAAAATAAACTCGACCTCATTTTTAAGGTACGTAATTTAATTTTTAAGTCGTAATAATTTTCACATTTAATTGTACTTTTTCTAAATAATAATTGAATCTCATTTTTCATTGTTTATTGGGCAGTCTTGAGGAGGGTATCGTTTGATCATTTAAATGATTTTTAAAATTTGCTTGCAAAGTAAATGATACCCCCATTCTCATCAATTTATTTTTATTAATCCGTAATTAACTTCCTTAATGTTTTTTTTAGGATTTAGCGCGGGATGGCTCTTCCCTGATGGCCACCGAAAGGAGCAGCTAAAACGTCTCCAGTACTAGAGAAGACTAGTACTTGTACATATATAATTTAAATTGTTTTAATTGGTGAATTCTTCTTATCTAGTTAGTATTGGACGTGAAGGGTTTTATGGATAAATCTAGGACGGTTTTTTTTGAAGTTTTTTATTATGCCAACATGTTTCGGAGGTTTTGCATAATAAAAAACTTCAAAAAACCGTCCTAGATTATCCATAAAACCCTTCACGTCTAAATTTTTATTTTTTTTTAAATCTGGCATCGCTATTGAGAACCGAAGATAGCGACATATACATGGCGCTCTTTGAATTCTGGCGGGAAAATAATTAATTAACAAAATATAAAATACACTATGGCTGATGGCACTGCCAACGCCAACGCCAAAAAAAAAAAAAAAAATTTAAAATAAATTTTTTTTTAATTTAAGAAATTTATTTTAAATTTTTTTCTCAACATCATTAGTAGCTTGATCTACGAATTAAGAAATAGAAGAAATGCAATAAAAAAAGATCAAGCTAAAACAATACATAAACAGAACATATTGTTAAAAACGGAAAAAGAAAAACTGAGAATGATTTTAAAAGAATATTAGTAGGTTAGATTATTTGCAAGATTGAGATTGGTTTGTTTGGGATTATTTTGTTTAATTCGGCTTATTTTATACTATTTTCACAGGCGCGGAAGTGGGAGAATTTTATACTTGGGGTGCGGGTGGGAAGAAAAATTAAAATCCAGACTAGGCGCGGAAATGGGAGGGAACGCACCGTAGGAGGGAACACAAGCATTCGAGTCCGGGAATCTTTCTAATAACGTTTTTCCCGGATGTATTTCACAGTGATGAGTTTACCATCAAACCAGGAGCCGTGAAGGGCACGATAAGCAACTCCAGCGTCTTTTGAGGAAGCACATTTTATGTAGACGCAACCTTCGCGTGATTGACGATCGACACACAACATGAAGAACTTTCGCTTTTCCGCATTTTTCCAAAATGGCATCAACAACCGTTGTAACCCAATCGTCACCTTCTTCTTGTTCAGCATCAAACATATGGCGAATTTTCAAAATGAGGTGGGACTGTCTGGTAAAGCATTCATACTTCCTTCAATCGAATCAAATGCCTTGCCAAGTTTACGTTTTCCAGAGGATGATGTGACAGCTAACCAACGCCAAACTTCAAAATTTTCACCTTCAATGGTATGAACTTCAGTCCATAGACGACTGTCGCCAATTAGAAGTTCGACCGCATCAGGCCACAATTTTGGGTTTCTTTTTTGTTCTTCCAAAGACAGAAGTTGATCACGGACATGATCGATAGGAACCATCTGGTCCTTGCCAAGTCGAACTCACTAAATCGATAATTTGCAATGCCAATTTGTTAACCTCTTCTTTACGCATCGCCTGACCTTTAAACCACCATCGCACAAGAAGATAACTAAGAATCAATTTTAAAGCGATAATTCCAACAATGTAAATCTTCAAAAACCAAGAGCAAAATTAGTAACAGGCGGAGTCTTGAATAAAATCCGTTATCGTCAGTCTCAATATTTTGGATTATGTCCCAGGAGGACTTTCAAATTTTTCAGATTTAACTCAACATCGTGAATGCTCAGTTTTTGTCGTTGTTAAGGATTATTTGAGTGATTTCCGAATTGAGAAAATAGATGGGAGAAAATGAAGAAGTACATGGGAGGGATAATAAATGGTTGTTGAGGGCGCTGTAAAAAACTTTGAAGATTCTCATAGTCATGCGTTGGTCCCTCGGTAAAATACAGGGCGTATGCTTTCCGTCACTTCCACAAACAGGAAACTCCAAATCTGAACCAACTTCAAAGCCAACTTCAGTCGAATGCATATTTATATAAGTGATTCCAAGTAAAATGAAAAAGGAAAGAAGCAATAAGTAAGATGCCGGATATAGAATGTTCGATGGAGAAAGAAAACGATGATGAAGATTCTCCAACAACTACTGCTTACGCGAAATTTAGCCAAGGGCCTAGTGAAGGATACAGAATAACTCATTCAAGAGGGAGACAGGGGGCTGGCTATCGGGACCAGGATGGGCAGGACACTGGAGGAGGTGGCCATTTCAGACATGGCAAAGACGGTCCAAGATGTTCAGTTCTCCTCTGGACTTCGACAGACCGTACAGATCGGTGATACACAGGGAGTACTGGAAGGCCAATCGACCTTTCTTTCCTCAGGCACACTACAGTGGTACACGGATGGTTCAAGGATGGGTGGGGGGACCGGTGCCGGGGTAAAAGGCCCTAACTTTGCCTTCTCTGGCGCCATGGGACCCACACCAACGGTCTTTCAAGCAGAAGTGTACGCCATTGAGGTTTGCGCTCTCGAAAATATCCGCAGGGGTACCAAGGGAGCCAACATAGTAATATGTTCGGACAGTCAGGCGGCCATACAGGCCGTCACAGCCTTTGAGGTCAACTCAAAGCTGGTTAGTGGCTGTATCCGTAGTCTTAAAATCCTTGGCGCACATAACAGAGTCACTCTGATGTGGGTGCCAGGACACACGGGGATTGAGGGAAACGAAGCGGCTGATCTGGCTTCTGAAAAGAAATCTAAACTATTGTTTTTGTTGTTGTATTTCTTCGAAAAATTTCAAATTAAAGGATTCATTTCAAAAATACATGTAATATTACAAAAAAAGTTCATGCTTCTTCATCGCACACCTTCTACGTGAAATTGGAATTTTGATTTTTTAATTTTTTGAACTTTTAATGCGATTGCTGTTTCGACCTAATCGGAGATGGCGTCCTCGATGGTTTTCGACCTGGAGATAGCGTATTCGCTGGTTTTCGACCAGCTCCTTTTCCTAAGGAAATGAGAAATAAGTCCTATTTATTCCAACGACCACAACGTTATTCCATCTTTCAGGGATTCTTATGTACCTTTTATGAGGAAGTCTATCCCCGGAAGAGTATCCGCAAGACCTGGATTGGGTACTTCAAAGCTAAAGGATGAAGCATTTTTTTGCGGAGACTTTACGATGACCTCTTGAATGAGTTTTTTTTTTTTTTTCATTTCGCTTGTCGCAAGCCTCTGGACTCCCTCCACTGTTTTTGGAACCGAAGTTCAACCCACTTTTTGTTTCCCCTTTTATCTGGTCTTTCGTAAGCCCACAAAAGGGGAAGGGTCCTATAGGGGAGAGCGAACCTTTTTTGGCCAATTGATCAGCCGCTTCGTTTCCCTCAATCCCCGTGTGTCCTGGCACCCACATCAGAGTGACTGTTATGTGCGCCAAGGATTTTAAGACTACGGATACAGCCACTAACCAGCTTTGAGTTGACCTCAAAGGCTGTGACGGCCTGTATGGCCTGACTGTCCGAACATATTACTATGTTGGCTCCCTTGGTACCCCTGCGGATATTTCGAGAGCGCAAACCTCAATGGCGTACACTTCTGCTTGAAAGACCGTTGGTGTGGGTCCCATGGCGCCAGAGAAGGCAAAGTTAGGGCCTTTTACCCCGGCACCGGTCCCCCACCCATCCTTGAAACATCCGTGTACCACTGTAGTGTGCCTGAGGGGAAAGAAAGGTCGATTGCCTTCCAGTACTCCCTGGTGTGTATCACCGATCTGTACGGTCTGTCGAAGTCCAGAGTGGAGAACTGAACATCTTGGACCGTCTTTGCCATGTCTGAAATGGCCACCTCCTCCAGTGTCCTGCCATCCTGGTCCCGATAGCCAGCCCCTGTCCCTCTGAATGAGTTATTCTGTATCCTTCACTAGGCCCTTAAACTGAGTATAACATTCATATTGCTGAAAGGTTTTTAGCAGAATTGCTGAATGGTTTTTTTTTTTAAAAAAAATTACCGTTTTCTTAAGTCTTACAGTGAATAAACATCATTTACAGGTTTTTTTTGGCCATAAACAGCTTTGTCGGCAGTACTTACAATCTGGGGGACAAAAAACATCCTTTATCTGTGTTTTTGTTGTCTTCTAGTGACGAAATGTCAGTCAGCGGGGGAGAGTTGGGATGGTTTTCACCATATTTCGTGATGCCCAGCCTGAACTGGTCATCGTAGAATAATGATTGAAGGCATTTTGGAAAGAAGGGACCTCAGGCTATCTCTCCATGGTATCAAATTTAAAATCACCCCACTGGAAGGGGTTATATATTTTTTTAAAGGTCGGTCCCAACTCCTCATTGGTGGGACAGTAATGAGACCATATGGTTTGAAGCTTGTTTTCGACTCAAATCGTCGCAAAGGAGAATCGGGACCAAATTCAAGTTTTAAAAAAAGAGATTAATTTAATAATTATTTATTAAAAAAGGAGTAGAAAAAGGCTCAAAATCTTGAAAAACAGGTATTATTAAGTCTTATTTGGTTTTTCTCATCACAGTTACCTTCTCTAACATTAAATTATCACATTTTGTTTCTTGTATACTTTGGTAACATATAAATTCG
Source organism: Orius insidiosus (assembly GCA_014119065.1). NCBI lineage: Eukaryota > Metazoa > Arthropoda > Insecta > Hemiptera > Anthocoridae > Orius > Orius insidiosus. Next base: position 2,540 of record JACGAQ010002864.1, on the reverse strand, counting down.
GTATCGGTCTTGAATATACATAAATCACACCTACACCTGATCGTTTGACTACAGAAATGAGGCCTATAGGGTTGAAAACTTTTGCCTATAAAATACAACAAAAAATTTTATAAAATCTCTTAAAACTTCTTAAAATCTTTTGAACGAATTAATGAAAAAAAAAAAACATAAAAAAAGAAATTAGAGTTTTACGACTGAAGTCTAAAACGAACGAACTGAAAAATTTCTAAAAACTTTTGGCTAGCCTGGCGAACGTGCTTCGGGGGATACCATGTTTCGCCTCAACATCGTCCAGCTTCAGCTGTCCATTTCTATACAGTTGCAGAGCTTTCTGTAACGTTTCATTGCTGTAAAGACGGTACGGCTTGAAGGATTTACCCTTTCGAATGTTGGAAAACTTCCTAATATACTTCCTAGGCATCTGAAAACAAGAAAAAACAAAAAATATTTCAAGTCTCAACTCCCCCAAACTGACATCTCAACTCTCCCCCTCAAACATAAACGCTGATAAAATCCAACAGGTTGGAGGAAAAATTTTAAATTCAAAATATATTCGTGGGGTAATGTATAATTACCACTATTATGGAAAACTTACCTTGGATGATTGAGACGCCCTTTGCAGAAGAAAGTTTAGCACCCTACTGAAGAGTCTTGAAAATAAGACGCACAGGGGAGCATGGAGGGAGGCTTCGTTGGCGCGCTAAAACTTGATAACATTGATAACTGTCATCGGGCCGCTTTAAGCTTCAAGATTCTGAAGAACGAGATCGCTACGTGGAGAGTAGCGCCCTAATGGCTAGTTTATAATTTTTATGTCAAATCTCAACTCTCCCTCAAATCTCAAGTCTCCCCGCAGCCCCGCTGACGGCATTCTTTTTTCTGAATCGAGTTTTAACATCCTCTTGAGATCTCCGATATTCTGTTTGAAGGGCTAACAATGATTTTTTTTCATCTGATAGCTTTCAACAGATTCATTCATCAAGCTAAGCTGATTGTCGCAGAACATGTAGAAATCGATGGCGGCGTTGAAGATATCATAACATTTCCGTGTAGCTAAAATGGTGTTTGAAAAATTTTTTCGTGAATGATAAGAACTCACTGGAGAAAATATCAAACAATGAAATCCGAAAAAACGGAAAGACATATCTGATCGCAGCCAAGAAGTTAAGGTTCGGAACCATATCACTATCGACAATCGAAGAATAGTGTTCATGAAAATTATACTGAAACATACAAGACTAATTTTAAAAAAGAATCCTTTCACACAAATCAGGCTGCCCAAAGCCTTTTTTTTCTTTCCCAAAAAACACCCACTTGGTATGATTTTCAAACTATTTTAGTTTTTCAGGGAAATCCATTTCAAAATTTTCCCAGGTTTTTGGCCAGAATTCTATGTTCACATTGGCAATTTTACATCTTTTTGCTTGAAAAAATGTAATCAATAAACAGTTACTCCATTTTTATGGTCCTTTGGCCATTAAAACTATTTTTCTTCTGTTATTTTCTCCCTCTTGGTTATGGGCCCTAAAAAAGGGTATTTATTGCACTGTAGGGCATAAAAAGAGGTTTCTTAGCAGCAACACAGAAAACACCAAAAAATGACATTTCGGCACTAGAAGACAACAAAAAACACAGATAAAGGATGTTTTTGTCCCCCAGATTGTAAGTACTGCCGACAAAGCTGTTTATGGCCAAAAAAAACCTGTAAATGATGTTTATTCACTGTAAGACTTAAAAACGGTAATTTTTTTATAAAAAAAAAACCATTCAGCAATTCTGCTAAAAACCTTTCAGCAATATGAATGTTATACTCAGTTTTTCAGGGAAAATGTCCTTGCTTACTAGCAGTCTTAAGCCATTTGAGACGTTTTCTTTAATTTATTGATGATCAGTAGGGAGAAGGCAGAAGAATCACAAATCAGTTAAAATCACAAATCGTACAAACCGTAAAAAGGTGAGAAATGTCGATGTAAATTCTTCCAAAAGTCAAGTTCAAATTCAAGTTTTTTATTTTTGCTCTTTTCCATGGCAAGAGGTTACAGACATACATATGAAAAGCAAATTACATTTTTCAAAAAAAAATTTTAACATTTATATTTGGATATAGTCGTAGAGGAATTTTGATGATTTCGTGTCCGAACAGACCATATTTAGAATTTGATGAAGAGGAACTGAGCTGTCAATCCCTAGCTCGCTAAAGAACTCGTTCTTTGGAGAGATGAGTGGGGCAGCTGAGAAGGAGATGGTTCAGATCGTTGAGCTCACCAGCCGAACAGGAGTCACAGAAAAGCGCAGGGTCGCCTTAAGTGCCGAACCACGAAGTCTCAAATTCAGCAGATATTTGTTTGAGCATCGGAGCTGAGCCAAGAGGCACATTTCGTGATGGAAGGTCGTTGGGTAGAGCGAATGTGTGGCTCTTACTTCTCTCCGCGGCGCGGCGGCCTGATCGTACTCTAGCAGTCTCAGTCTGAGGGGTTTCAAATAAGTTTTTTCAATTTCCGAAGCAGAGGTTGGAGTCGACAAGTCCAGGCTTAGTCCCA
>JACGAQ010002863.1:0-35846 GCA_014119065.1 Orius insidiosus | reverse complement strand
AAAACAGAGATTCAAAAACTGACATAAACACCTCAAAATCCATTTTTAAAAGTCATTTTCTGCCAAATGAGCGAGTAAGACTCCCGGAAATAATAAATTTCGAGGCTAGAGAACGGGAATCGACAAAGAGGAGTTCTACGAAAAACTGAGGAAACGCCAAAAAGGAGGCTTCTAGGTTAATGTCCGCGAAAACTTGCGGAAATTCACAAGAAGGTTTTTTTTTTGGGTTAAATCCAGGAAAAATTTGTCAGAGGAAGTTTTTTAAGGCCAATAATTGTTTTAAAATGTGGTTTTTGGTCCAAAAAACCCGTAAAAAGGGGACTCATGGCTTACGTCCGAAAAAAAAATTAGTCCGAAATCCTGTAAAAAAATAGGGTTCCTCCTCCTAATAACCAAGAAACCCGAGGAAATTTCCAGTAAATTTAGACTAAAGAACGAAAAGACGCAAAAAAAAAGTACTAGTTGAGAGATACAACGAAAACTTGAGAAGAAACAATATAGGAAGGGGAACTATAAAGGAGGGAAGTTCAAGGAGGGGGAAGTATAAGGATGGGAAGTAAAAAGGAGGGGAAAGAATAATTCAACGTTTAGAGCAATTTTACTTTTTCAAAAAATTTTCGAAGTTATTTTCCAATTTTTATTTGTTTTTCGACGAAAAAAAATTTTTTTTCAACTTATTTTTAGTAGAAGAAATTTCATACTTCCACCCGTTACGAGAGCCCATACCTAGGGCATAAGATCCCATTATTTCTACCTTGAATATTTAAAAAAAAATTGGAAAATTTTTCGAAACAAAAAAAATTTAATTTTAACTTTAAATATTACTTATTACTTAATTTTTACTTTAACTTTTTTTAACTTAAAAATTTAAATAAAAGAAACATAATAAAATTTTGAAAAAAAAAAATTCTCCCTCCGTTATACTACCTCTCCTTTTATTTCCTTCCGTATACTTCCCCTCCTTTATACTTCCCCTCCGTTATTCTATCCCTACTTATACTTCCCCCTCCGATATACTCCCACCTTTAGTACTTCCCCCTCCTTCTCTTCGTCGGGGCCAGTTCCAGACTATTTTTTTTTCGAAAAAATTTCTAAGTTTTTTCAAAAATTTTTAAGTATCAAGGAGAAATATGGGCTTTGTTCCCAAGGGATGCTCTCTTGCAAAAGTGGAAGTATCAAATTTCTCCCTACTAAAAACAAACAAAAATTTTTTTATTACCCGAAAATTCGTAAAAAATATAATAGGAGATATGGTGAAAATTCGATGAAAATCGCAGCGCAGTTTTAAAATTTCAAATCAAATCCTCCACATTTTTCGAAATTCAAAAATGCCTCATTACTTCTTCTTCAACTGAGTGAGGAAGATGTGTGAAAATTTGGTTGAAAATCGGTTGAAAACTGTGGCCGTGAAGTGTTCCGGAAAAATGATACGGACGCCGGCACCACAGACAAAGTTGAGATCGGTAAAGATAAGTATTCGATTTGACCATCCGGTGTCTGGAAGACCCTTCCCCACACAGCAAAAAATCATTATTTCTTTTTATCTTTTCATGGTAGGTATATAACTTAACTTTTGAGAAAGTTAAAAGGGTTTTCAACTAAATATTTGTAATGATGTCTGTACGTACAAAGAGAGGCGTTTCTTGTATTTCAATCCGTGAATTCGAGGAATCCACGGATTCCAACTTCGGTTTCTCTCAAATGCAAGGTTTATTCAAAAGAGATTCCAAAACTTTCCGCTTTTATTTAAATTTTCTTTTTTTTTCCAGACAAGAAATGTGGGTCAAGTGCTTATGGGTGTGCCTGATCTCTGGAGTGGGTGTAGCCACTCTCCAGGAGGTTCCCAGAGCCCCGGTCGCCACATGGCCGCTTATAAGCCACAGGTACTTTCCATCACCGGCCCGAGTACGCTCAGAACTCCAGGTAAAACATTTTATTTACTTTTTATGACAAATGCGTATATACGCATATTCATATTATTGAAAGAAATTGGATACTTTTATGGCCTCTAGTATAAAAGTAGGCGGAGCACTTTCAATAGAATGTTTCTCGTTATCTTATTCAACGTATTCTTGCTTCACTTTCCATCGTTGTCAGTTTTTAGTTAAAAATAAAAACCTATAATCCTTTAGGCCTTCTGGGTCAAAGTCTTTGATTAACGGCGCCGTAACAATATGGCGAAAGCTCCCACCTGTGCCCTTAGATTATTCATATCAAAACAATTTTCGTTCATTATCATATTGCTCCGTACATTTTCGCGTAGCTGTAATCGAGTAATCCTCGCACTGTTGATCATAAGCGATTTACATGAGTGCACAGGCCTTGGCATCGAACAGCCTCCGCTGTTACAATATTGAATAGGTTCCTCTAATGTAACTCTCAATTTCGCAACAGAAAAAAAATATTTTGAATTTAAAAATGAACCTAGAACTTCAAAGGAGTAATTATCTTTTTATTCATTCAGAATAACTTTTTTGATTAGCAACGTAGCTCTTTTTAAATAAATAAATAATTTATTTTTTTAAGGACGATTATGAGGATTTATTGAAAGGGAAACGTTCGGGTCCATCGCTGTCGGTTGCGAATTCCATCGAAGTTCTTAGAAATCGACTGATGCTTGAAATCGCACGAAGACGCCTTCAAAAACAGGACGAATCTCAGGTCCTTGCGAACCGGGAGTTTTTGAAAAGCGTAGGAAAACGTCATACGATACCGTTGAGGTAATTTCTGCTTAAAATCAACATTTTTAAGGGTCTGTCATACCGCTAAATACAGCGCCGTTTTTTTCTGTTAAGTTTTGCTCCAATTTTGCCAGAAAACTGTCGGTTTTTACAATTTTTTTCTTTTTGATTGTGTTGGAATCTTGGAGAAACAATCGGAAAAACGAAGCTAAAAACAGTGATTTTTTCAAGTTTTTGAATTTGCTACCAATTAAAAAAAAATCTTATTTTCTACATTTTTATGATTTTTGAAAAAATAAATAAATAAATAAAATAAAATAAAAAATCTTTTGTCCTTAAGTAAATAAATGTATTCTAAGGCCAAATCAAAAAGAAAAAAATTTTAAAAACCAACAGTTTTCTCAATAATTATATTGTAATCAGTATCACAAACTTTTTTTTTTCTTTTTTGTTAAGCCTTAAGGCTCTATTGTGCCGTATCACAAACCTTTACATGTGATTATAATTACAATCATAATCATAGTTAGGATTACATTCATAATCCTAATGCATTCGTAATCCTAAATATAATTACATTCGTAATCACAATTTTTTTATAATTACGCTCGTAATCATACTTTTGTTCTTGATTACGCTTTTAATCATACTTTTTCTCATGATCACGCTCGTATGTAATTCTTTTTTGTGTAATTCCGCACCTAAATACCACTTTTTTTTTAATAACAAAAAAAATTAAAATTAAACTTTAAACAGTATAATTACGAGCGCGATCATGAGAAAAAAGTGTGATTACAAGCGTAATCATGAAAAAAGGATGATTACGAGCGTACTTTTGTTCATGATTACTTGTAATCATTTTTTTCAAATGATCGCGCTCGTATGTAATTCTTTTTGTGTAATTCCGCACCTAAATACCACTTTTTTTAATTACAAAAAAAAATTAAAAATTAACTTTAAAAAGTATAATTACGAGCGCGATCATGAGAAAAAAGTATGATTACAAGCGTAATCATGAAAAAAAATTGATTACGAGCGTACTTTTGTTCATGATTACGGTTGTAATCATACTTTCTTGAAATGATCGCGCTCGTATTTAATTCTTTTTTGTGTAATTCCGCACCTTTTTTTTGTAATTACAAAAAAAAAGTGGTATTTAGGTGCCGAATTACCCAAAAAAGTATAATTACGAGCGTAATCATGAGAAAAAGTATGATTACGAGCGTAATTATAAAAAAATTGTGATTACGAATGTAATTATAATTACGATTATATAAAACGCCAGGTTTTGTTTTTTTTTTTTAAGTTTTGCTCCCATTTTGCGGTAAAACAGTCTGTGCTTGAATTTTTTTTTAATTGTGTTGTGGGAGAAAAAATCTGAAAAACGAAGCTAAAAACCGTGATTTTATCAAGTTTTTTTTAATTTAATCCCAATTAAAAAAAAAAATCTGATTTTCTACATTTTCATGATTTTGAAAAAAAAATCTTTTGTGCTTAAATAATTTTTTTTTTTTAAGTTTTGCTCCCATTTGCGGTAAAACAGTCGGTGTTTGAATATTTTTTTTAAATTGTGTTGTGGGAGAAACAATCTGAAAAACGAAGATAAAAACAGTGATTTTTCAAGTTTTTTAATTTAATCCCAATTCAAAAAAAAAATCTGATTTTCTACATTTTATGATTTTTGTAAAAAAATCTTTTGTGCTTAAGTAACAAATGTATTCTAAAGCCAAATCAAAAAGAAAAATTTTAAAACCCCAACAGTTTTTGCGCAAAATAGGAGCAAAACTTCAAGAAAAACGCCTCCATTAAGTGGTATAAGGGACCTTAACTTTGATTTTTATTTTTCAGGGCCCTGGACCAGGACAAATCTGAAAGTCTTGACTACTACAATAACAGTGGAGACATAGACTGGGATTCATCCTAAATCATACCTTTAATTAGATCACCCCATCCTATGCTTACAAAATTAAAATTGACCGTAATAAAAATTGTAATTTCCAACGAATATTTAAAAACCCTTTTACCAAAAATTCTGTGTACAGTTTCAAAAAAATTGATTTGTAATAAAAGTCATAAATACAAAAAAATGCTATCATTTTTTAGAATCGCTTGAATTTATTTATTTTATTTGATGCTAGTCAACCTTTTCCTCAACCTTTCAAGACTTAAGTACAATCTTTTTTTTAATATTTTCAAATGTAAAAAAAAACCGAAACTTTTTGTTTCTTTTTGTTTTGTAAATAACATAACCAAAGTTATATATTTTTGTTAAACGACTAATAAAATATAAAATTATATTTTAATTGTGCAAATACCTATTTTAACCATCGCCTGATAGAAATGTTAGACATAGTAATAACGACTATATTCGCCAAAATATAGTTATAAAAAAAAATTTTAATTTGTAAGGAACCTACAGTATTATGTACCTAATATTGTTTTGATTAAATTAAATGTGAATGAATTGTAATAATTTTGTTTAAATTAAAAAATATCCTTGGTTTTTAAAAATGAGGTTGTAGAATAGAAAAAATGTAACAGAATAAACAAAAAGTAGTGGTCAATTGCAATAAATGTCAAGTTTCATAGGAAACTGAGACTAATTTCCTTTTTTTTTTTCTCTTGGAACTACATTGGAGTGATTATTTATTTTATATATTGAAATGTATGTGATTCAGAGGTGCTTCAATAAAAAACGTTATTGATGTCCAATTTTAATTTTTATCAAGGAAATTAAAATAGAATGAAAATCAACGATTTTTCTTTTCCATGAGGGAAAAAGGGGACAAATTCAAAAGGATAAAGCGTAAATTAATGATTTCATTAAGCCAGATTTCTGCCACACGAACGAGACTGTAGATAGTTAGGCTTGTAATGGGATCAACGTGATTGCCTTTTTCTTAAAATTCAATTTTGATGGCTTGTTCTGTTTTTTTCATTTTCATATGCTTTTTTCCGCGGAAAAAAGTGACTTTTTAGTTATTTTTAAAATAATATTTTAGCCGTTTTTCTTCAAAATAAGCATTTTAGGGAGAGTAGTGACAGATTTCAGCCATTTTAGCGAATTCGAAAAAAGCTCTGGTAATTTTTAAAATAACTACGAAAGGAAGATTATGTGGGAATCTGATGAAAATTGTGGACGTGATACGTTCGGGGAAAATAAGACGGACGGACGGCACGACAGACAACCTCATGATCAGCAAAGATTACTAATCAGTAATCGATTTTCCTCCAGGGAATAAGACTTTTCCTGAGACCGCCACACGGAGGGTATCACAATAGGAATTATAGGTGGGAAAGGCTTGAGCCTCTCTGAAGATATATAATAAGTTTATAATGAGACGCTCCGGGTACGAAGGGCGAACTCAACAAAACGTAGTTGCGAGTTATTCACATTTTAAAGTTTTATGTTACGGGCGAACTCAACAGAAAAGTCATGCCCTGGAATGGGAAAAGGAGTGGGGGTTGTGGACTAGGATGTGGAGTTCGCCCTTCGTACCCGCTCGGATATCGCAGTTAGAACTTTGCCGCATATCGGTTTTTACGTATTTAAAGGGGGAAAAAAGGGCGAACTCAACATAAAAATTATATGGGTGAATTCACCAAGAGGTCTAGAATCTGAAAATGAAAAAAAAAATTGTCCTATGTGAGTTCGCCCTTCGTACCCGGAGCGCTAGTTCTAACACCGGATCCTAAGTCATTGTTTATCAATTTTGAGTTAGGCATAGTTCTGATGGTAAATTTTGTGGAGAATCGAATTCCGTTGGTAGTTTAACCTTATTGCCAACAGAAAACGCGTAGTTCACGATTTAGCCAACAGATGCTTTGATTCCAATGAGAAATTAATCGGTATTTTAGCTCTCCTGAAAACCCAGGATAAATGACTTATCCGGTGTTAGAACTAACGCGACGATATATTATTAATTGACCAATAACGGAGGAAGAAATTACCGCGATAACCGCTATCTTACGACGCGTTTCGGCTTTAATAGCCTCGTCAGATGAGCTCCCATCTCAGTCAATTCTATTTTTTCACTGTGCCTTTATCTCCGAGAGATTAGTGGATACAGCGGGAAGCCGTAAACTCTCGTCTCCCTGAAGCTCATCAAGAGATAGAGCCACTCACTGTGTTGCCATGACAGCAAACCTGTCATAAAAATTAAAAACCAATAATGAGGAGAGTGGCTCTATCTCTTGGAGGACTGTGGCAGCGGTGAGCTTCAGGGAGACGAGAGTTACGGCTTCCCGCTGTATCCACTAAACCTCTCGGAGATAGAGGCACAAAAAGAAATGACTATGATTAAGGTAATATCTCACCTGACGAGGCTTTTTAAGCCGAAACGCGTAGTGAGATACCCGTTATCACGGTCATATCTTCCTCATTGTTGGTTAATTATGTGACAGTAATATCACCCTTTTGCGGAAAACGCACGCAATAAAAACAAAAATGTCAAAACTTGTGAAAAGTTTAAACTTTACGTTTCCCCACAGTTTTAGGTCCGGGGTTCAAAACCCGGCTGAGTATCACATTTTGCCTACCAAACACGATTGAGGAAATATCAAATAATATTTAACAAAACTAAACACATTTTATTTAAACACAACTTCCCAACAAAAAATCAATTTGGTTTGACTTCAAACTTTTGATTATATTTAAGATCTTTTGAACGAATTTATTTACAAAATAACAAGCAAATTTAAATTTACGTTCTTCGACGCGAGACACTTTTAAAACTGAGAGTCAGATGACTTGACAATGAAAACAATAAATAATTAAAACATATGTTTTTACATCTCCCCCCCTCAAGAAAGTTTCTGCGGAAAGAACGGTATTAATTTAGAACTGTGAAAAAAATTTGATATTTTTCTTCTTTTTCCACTCGCAACTTCATAAAACGAATTTGAAAGTCTTTTCTTAATAGGAAACGGTCCAACACGAACTGGATCTAATTTTCCTCTGTTTAGACGGCTGCCATCTTCGATGTACACCAAATCGCCAACGTTAAACGAATAAATTGCCCGGTTCTTGTCTACACGACTTTTGTTAGCGTGAAAACTTCTCCTTGAGTTTTCAAAAGCTAGTCTTCGATCTTCTTCCAGTGATGATGAATTTTCTTGTGGTAAAGGGGAAATTGAGGATGTCGTTCCATACATAAGGTATTCAGGAGTAAATTTAGTCGAACTATGTATTGTTTGGTTATATTCTTTAGTACAATCTTCGGCTAACACCGACCATGCCCGATTCTTATTTTCGTTCACTTTGCATCGAAGCCGGTTTACTAAAGTTTGGTTTAATCTTTCATTCAAGCCATTGGATTCAGGATGATCTATACAAGTAAAAACTATTTGAATTCCGTTCTGGGCCAGAAAATTTTTGAAGTTGTTTGAGTTGATTCCAGTGTATTGATCTGCCAAGAGAATTGAAATTGAATGCTTTTTAACAATCGGATTAAGAAGAGCAATAAAATCTTGAGCGTTTTGTCCTTTTGATGTTGCAATCCATGCGTATCGTGTAAAATGATCAACCAAAATGTGCATGTATCGTTTTGGTGAACGATTTCCTGCAAAACCTCCAACACTATCGAGCGACATAATTTGAAAAGGTCTGGTGGCAGGACCAAATTGAGAAAGCAACCCTATTGCACGTATACGACGAACTTTATTTTCCATGCAGATTTTACATTGTTTGCAGAATTGATGTACCGCTTTATCTAAACCCTTAAAGTAATAGTGTGGTCTAATCGTGGCAAGCATTTGAGATTTTCCAATGTGTCCAAAATGATGATGAACGATTTCGATGATTTTGTTTCCGAATTCAGGAGAAACAAAAATTCTTGATTTTCCTTTTAGTGTTTTAAGAATGAGTCCTTGCTTGTATTGAGTTCGCTTTGCTAATTTCATTTCGGAAAGATGATCGGTCTGGTCTTTTAGAATATCTGAATAATTAATCAAGTTCACTACTTCAATTGCTTCTTCATTTTCAAAATACTCAAGAACAGGATTCCTTGACAATAGATCTGCTAGGATGTTGTCTTTTCCTGGTTTATAAATTATGTTAAAGTCAAATTGAGATAGATAAAATATTAAGTCTCCTAAAATTTCATCAGTTCTTGCTTTAGTTTTTAGATTTTCCAACGGTTTATGATCGCTACAAACAGTGAAATGACGACCGATTAAATAATATTGCCAATATTTTATAGCGTCTTTAATCGCCTTGCATTCTAAGTGGATGACATCAAAACGTTTTTCTTTTTCTGAAAGCTTTCGAGAATAATAGGCCACTGGATGCAGAATTCCGTCGTCTTGCGGCTGTTTCAAAGTTGCACCAATACCTTCGTAGCTTGCATCAGTTTCAATGTAGATGGGCCTATTGACGTCGTAAATGGCAAGAATCGGTGATGAACATAAGAATTCCTTTATTAAATTTAGCGCCTTTTCACATTCATTAGACCAAACGAAGGGTACTCCTTTCCTTAATAGTCGATGAAGAGGTTCGAGTTTTGAAGCGCTATGTTCAATATATTTCAGAAAGAAATTAATCGAACCTAGGATACTTCTTACGCCTGACTTATCTGATGGACTTCTTAGTTTTCGAATCGAAGCTAAATTGTCTTGAGATGGTGAAACTCGATTTTTTGAAATTGTATGTCCTAAATACTTGACAGATTTTGCACCGAACAAACACTTAACGAGTTTTAATTTGAATCCTTCTTCTTGAATCACACTTAAGAATTTTTTGATATGTTGAAGATGATCCTCCCAAGTTCGAGAGAAAATAAGAATATCATCGATGTAGTTGATACAATATTCGTCCAGATTGTTTCGTCTTATTATGTTTGACAGTATTCTTTGAAAAATAGCAGGAGCGTTTTTGAGACCGAAAGGGAGAACTTTAAACATGAATTTTCCATATTTAGTAACAAACGACGTTTTTTCTTGATCTTCAGCTTTTAAAGGGACACACCAAAACGCGGAATTAATGTCCAAAACAGTAAAGTATTCGCAATTAACGACTTTATCAATCACATCCTGAATAGTCGGAAACGGAAAACTTTCAGGAACCACTAATTTGTTCAATTTTCGAAAATCAATGCAAAGCCGAGACTTCTTATTTTCGCCTTTTTTATACGCCAAGGTTACGGGAGATGCAAATGGAGATTCGGATTCTTTAATAATTTTATGTTGTAATAAAGCTTTGATCTGATGCCTTATTTCTTCATCATCGGGGATCGAGGTTTTGTAAGCACGTGAAGTTACGTATTCGTCTCTTACAAGCTTAATTTCTGCTTCTTTAGACTTGACTTTTCCGATGTCAAATTTATCTTTGGCGAATAGTTGACTATATAGCTTGATTATTCTCCAAATCTCTTTTTTCTTTCATCTGAATCAATATGTGTTACATTAGCTTCGAGGCAATCAATTTTTAAATCTTCATTGAAATTAACTTCAGTATCATCCGTTTCTGACTCGTTTTGAGTTAAAACCTGATCCATATTGGAACAAAAAATATCAATCTGATCCTTTTCGGAACGCAAAATATCAATCTGATCCTTTTCGGAACGCAAAATGTTATCAATCTGATCCTTTTCGGAACGCAAAATATCAATCTGTTCCTTTTCGGAACGCAAAATGTCAATCTGATCCTTATCGGAACGTAAAATATCAATCTGATCCTTATCGGAACGCAAAATATTATCAATCTGATCCTTTTCGGAACGCAAATTAGTAGATTTTTGAAAAATGTTTAAATGTTCATCTTGTATTAATTTAAACTTTTTAATGCCGTCAATTCCAAGTAGCAAATCATACGAAAAATTTTCATTCATAATGACGTTACATGAGACTGAATTTTGTATATTTCCAATTCGTAAATTTATAGTTACCCGGGCCGAAGAGAAATTAGTTCCACTGATAGTTTGCAACGCACCTCTTTCTTTAATCTGTTCTAATGACAACAAGTCTACAATGCGTTGATTGATTAAAGTTACATTGGAACCTGTGTCATAAATTGCATTTACTTTCAGTTTGCTGTTAACGATTGCATTTATTTGAATCAGTGGATCTGATTTCGCCCGGATATTTAGTTTAAAGAATTTGTCTTATTTTTATTTCGGCATTCAGCTTCTGAGTGAAACCTATTTGGGTAGCCTAATTTAGTACATTGTGAGCATGGTTCACGCTTTTTTTTCTGTTCGGAAATTTTGATCAAATCGGTGGATGTTTTTTTAAAACTAAATTCAAGTTTCCTTACTTCGTCAAATAACAAATTCATGGTCGTTACTTTTTCTCGATCGATTTTTTCTTGAACATCACTGGGTAGACCATAAACTATCAGATTTATTCGGGAAATTTCGGTTCCTGAAGGCTCTGCTTCAAGACAAAGTTTTTCTTTTGCCAACACGTAGTCGACTAACGAACCCCCTACGTATTTAAATCCGAACGCTTTCTTAACTATAGACCATCCCTTGTCGACAAAAACGTTTAAGAAGGAATCTTTCCAGTCAGTCCACGATTTTAATCCAATTTTTTTTATATTAGCATCATACCAGTTTTTTGTCGATCCATCTACAAAAAACCTTAGAGCTTCGATTTTAAAACTATCAGATGTAATTTGGAATCTTCCACATTCTTTTTCAAAAGAGCAAAACCACTCTTTAGCATCGCATGATTTATTAAATTTTTCGATGATAAATTTTTTTTCAACGTGATGAAGTTGAATTTGATCAGGTGTTTGGATCGGAAAAATTTCGAGAGATCTAGGTAAAGATGGTTGAGATGACTCAACAATCAACTCCTCTAACGGATATTTTTCAAAACAAATATTTCCGTCTTCGTCGAAATATTCCTTTTCTAAATTCTCATCTAATTTTAGCGAAACGGTCCGATATCCATTGATTCTATTAATCGCTTTTGTTGAATTTATTATGGAAGATTTTGATAGTAAAACTTTATGAATTTTCAAATTTTGTTTTTCATTTGGTATTAAATACCAGTTAATTTTGTCCAACGACAAAGCCTGAATGTTGAAATCCGAATCGCTAACTTTCGTCAATCTAAAATAAATTGAAGAAGTCATACTTATTTCTTGAATTTTTCTTTCTTCTTTCTTGTGATAATTTATCGTATCCGCGTTACAGATCTAAATTTAAATTTTTAAGATCTTTTGAACGAATTTATTTACAAAATAACAAGCAAATTTAAATTTACGTTCTTCGACGCGAGACACTTTTAAAACTGAGAGTCAGATGACTTGACAATGAAAACAATAAATAATTAAAACATATGTTTTTACACCTATATCACAGATATAAGTCTTTAATGGAATGAGATAATATAAAAATATATTTTTATTAAGAAAAAGGTTAACAATTAGTTTGCTAAATAAATAAAATATTATGAATAGTACTTTCTAACCTCCTCTGAAAGCATTTCGACAGTATTTTCATTAATTTCGACAAAACGTTATTCTGACGGCTGAAATAGAAATGTCACCTGTATAAATATCAAACCAGAGGGCGTGTATGTGTAACTCGTGTTTTTCTAAGCGCTTTTTTAAAAATCCATAACTCGCGATGTTCGCCAGTTGTTGTAAACAGTTTATTTGAGAGAGTTTGTCTTCCGTGCAGAATCTATTTTCGTGATCGATGTACGCGACGAACCTTCTCAATGGAGTTTCCGATTGAAAAATCAACGGATGATTGTGCCCACGTTCCTAAAAATAATAAGTTGGCTAAAAGAAAAAATTAAATTTTCAACCTCTAATTCTTGATATCTTTCTAGTGATGTGTATGCATGAGTGCATAGCCAAGATCTTAATGGAGAGAGCCTTCTGTTGGTTTTACTAGCAAAATCTTTATCCTTCAGTCTATACAATAAATTCATCGCCTAGAAAAAAATTTTTACATTTTAATTTTTATTGCGTGTGTATTCCGCAAGGGGGTTGATTTTACTATCAAATAATTAACCAATAATGGAGGAAGAAATGACTGTGATAACGGGTACTCACGACGCGTTTCGGCTTAAAAAGCCTCGTCAGGTGAGCTACTCCCTCTATCACAATCATTTCAATCTTTTCACTGTGAAATATCTCCGAGAGATTTAGTGGATACAGCGGGAAGCCGGAAACAAACCCTAAAGCTCACCGCAATAAAAATTAAAATGTAATGTAATGCATGACAGCAAATCTGTCATAAAAATTGAAACCAATAATGAGGTGGTGAGTGGCTCTATCTCTTGGAGAATGGTGGCGGCGGTTCGTGAGATACCCGATATCAGTAATTTCTTCCTCTATTGGTTAATTGTTGATAGAAAAGATTTGAGGCGCTCCGGGTACGAAGGGCGAACTCGACATCGGACAAATTTTTTAAACTTCCTTAAAGAAGTTATTGTGATACCTCGACGTCGGGTTTTTGGGGAAGGGTCCTCCAGTTTTTTTCATTTTCAGATTCTAGACCTCTGGTGAATACAAACATATAATTTTTATGTTGAGTTCGCCATTTTTTCCCCTTTAAATATGTAAAAACCGAAACTTTAAAATGCGAATATCTCGAAACTACGTTTTGTCGAGTTCGCCCTTCGTACCCGGAGCGCCTCATTTTAGTCAATCTCAATGTGTGCTACTTTTTATAAGCTTCTGAAAATAGGTTCATTCAACAAATATCTACCTAAAAGTCAAAATTAAAAAATTTACAGGCAAAACGTGCTGTTAAATGCATGTTATTTGTTTATAATCTACTTAAAATGCTTAGTAACAAACTGAAAACCTGTTAGGCCGACCAACTTCTTGATTAATTATTCTTGTCTTCCTGTTTGTGGCAAAATAACTATTTATGGATTTTTTAATTATAATTTATTTACTTTACAATCCGAATGGCCGCAGACGATGATGTGCCGTATATCGTTGACGATGCATCCAAGTTCGAGGGCGGCCGGCTCGTTTGAGGTGAACTCGTCAAGAAAATGCTGTGCATGAGGTATTACGTTTCCGGCGTTTCTCACTTAAAAAGTATGTTAAATTTTAAAATTTAAAATTAAAACTAATTTTACCGACGAACATATCACCGACGTTAGTTTTGGTAAAACGTGTAGGAATCATTCTACTGTCCATGCAGGTAAAAAATACGGCTTTTGGCTAAAAAATTAGTGACTATCAAATCTGAAGAAAGGGATGAAAGAACGTTTTTCATGCTATAGCATGCTTCATGTCACTTGAAAAAGGCGGGCAACTGTAGGAGGTTACAAACAGGTTTCAGATTACCAAAAAGAAGCATGACGACAACTTTTTGTTTACAGAATGGGGGGGGGGGGAATATTAACAATTTTAAGATTACTTTAAACTATAATAATAAACTTACCACTGGATTATTTCTAACTTGTGCAAATTGTTCCAGCATATACAACCTGTCAGTCCCCCTGTAGTTCATAATACCTCTGAAAAGCCTATCCATTTTTTAAGTACAAAATAATTTTATTTCCTAAATAGAGAGCGAAAAACACATTTTATGACATTCGCAGTATAAAAACTAGCAGTTTTTCTATCTGATTGCCTAATTTTGACTTTGACCCGGCGCACGCGCCTTTCTCCTGAAGACGTGTCTAACCCCTTTAAATAAAAGTTGCGTTTGAAAAAAAGGCATTTTTAACTTTTTATGAAGATATTTATTTTGTTTGAACGTTTTTTGGGTTTATGACTACAAAAATTGAATTTTTGAAATCCGAAATTTCTAATTTTTGTATATTTGGTGGGTTCATCGCAGCCAGATTATTAGAATGTCTAGTCTCTAATGGCCTAGTGGGGGTTTTAGGCGTCCCTGATGATGTAAACTACGATACGCCCGATAACTTATCATGAGAAGCCTTTAAATTTAAGTCCGCGGTTTTAAAAATTTAAAAAAACAAATTTTCCTTTTTATCGTAATCATGTAAATTATTTATTTAAAATTTTATTTTTTAAACTAAAAGGGTGGCGTCAGTTTTAATGATGTGGCTTCACTGATATTGTTGATAAAAAATTTTATTAGCCGAAAAACTAGTCATGCCGCACATGATACGTCAGCGTAACAATCAAAATTCGCCCAATATACGGAAAAAATGGGTCAAAGTGGAAAAACCTTCAAAATAGGTAAAACAGTAGAAGTAATAATGTATAGAAAAATGTAATCATTAAGCTGGGTCTACACTGAGCTAGGCTATGCAGCAGCTGAGGTGGTGACATCGAAGGATTTTGGTGCTTGGGTCGTCAGGGTCGCCAATCCTTAATGATAGATTGCTGCCTCAGGGAGCTTTTGGTTCCATTGATGGCAGCCTGTGGCAAGGCAATTCTGCTGCACCTTGACTGCCTCATTCGCCTGCTTTAATCAGTGTGGTCTACACTGTGCAAGGGTACCATCCCCGCCTGCGGCAGTCGAGCCGGTGATATCTAATGATTTGGTGCTTGGGTCGACAGGGTCGCCAATCCTCTAATGATAGATTGCTGCCTCGGGGAGCTTTTGCTTCCATTGATGGCAGCTGTGGCAAGGCAATTCTGCTGCACCTTGGCTTCATTCGCCTGCTTTAATCAGTGTGGTCTACACTGAGCAAGGCTATCCAGGGTACCATCCCTGCTGCAGCGGTCGAGCCGGTGACATCAAATGAATTTGGTGCTTGGGTCGACAGGGTCGCCAATCCTCTAATAATAGATTGCTGCCTGGGGGCTTCCATTGATGGCAGCCTGTGGCAAGGCAATTCTGCTGCACCTTGGCTGCCTCATTCGCCTGCTTTAATCAGTGTGGTCTACACTGAGCAAGGGTACCAATCCCGCTGCAGCGGTCGAGCCGGTGACATCAAATGAATTTGGTGCTTGGGTCGACAGGGTGCTAATCCTCTAATAATAGATTGCTGCCTTGGGGGCTTCCATTGATGGCAGCCTGTGGCAAGGCAATTCTGCTGCACCTTGGCTGCCTCATTCGCCTGCTTTAATCAGTGGTCTACACTGAGTAAGGGTACCATCCCCAAGGCCTGCAGCGGTCGAGCCGGTGACTTCAAATGAATTTGGGTCGACAGGGTCGCCAATCCTCTAATGATAGATTGCTGCCTCAGGGAGCTTTTTCTTCCATGATGGCAATTCTGCTGCACCTTGGCTGCCTCATTCGCCTGCTTTAGTCAGTGTGGACCCGCCTCTACTCCACAATGAAGAAACTCAAGTCTATATACATCAGACAACCTGTTCATCATAGTACATATGCTCCTTTAGATCATCATCAATGTCCTTTTGAATGATTCTTTTAGTACTGATTGTTTCAGAAGTGAAGCTGTCAATCCGAGCAATGCTTTCGAATACGGCCTTAGCTTTCCCACAGGATACACAGCATTCAAAGTCCTTCTTTCAGCCAGGATCGTCGCAGCCATCTGGGGCCATATAACCGACTGCGATGAAACATTTAACTACTGGGAGCCTGTATGTAAATCAACAAATTTTTAAATAAACGTAATTATTTTTATTTCAGGGCCATTATCTTCTTTACGGAAAAGGACTTCAAACTTGGGAATATAGTCCAAAATATGCGCTTAGATCATATACCTACTTATTATTTCAACTAGTCCCCGCTTTTATATATAATGCTATATTTAAACCAGATCGGCTTCTTTTATTTTATTTTCAAAGATGTCTTCTTGGTGTCGCATGTTCCGTTTGTGAAGTTTATTTTTACAAGTAAGTTTTTTTTATTGTTGTAGAACAGGGATCCCCAAAATTTTTAACGGTAAAGAAGGACCCAATTTTCCTTGGTGTGTTCGAACACCTTTATTAGGCGTTTGGCTTTTTGGGGGGGTGCAAAAGTTTGATCAAACCTAAATTTTAACTGAAAACCCTTATTTCAAATTTGCCTTTCAACAAAATTTACTGAGATTGTAAATGCTGTAAAAATGGGGTTTCCTTGTCATAAAACTGAGAGAGAAAAAATTCCAAAAATCGTTTAAAAAAAATATAGTTTCTCATTCTAAAACCGTGAAAAACTTCCGGAAAACCTGAAAAAAAAGGTTTCCCCAACAAAAACCTGCAAAATTGTGGTTTCTCAAGCAAAAAATTGAGGAAAATCCTGTATAAATGGGGTTTCTCTGTTAAGAAGGGTAAAAAACTACCAAAACTCCTGAAAAAATGGGTTTCTTTGTCAAAAGAAGACTAAAAATCCTGTAAAAATGGAGTTTCTAAAAAAAAAAAAAAACTCCAAGAATGTTGAAAAATGGGTGTTTCTGCTAGTGAAAGCGCTCAGACTCCTCTAAAATACTAAAATGAAGGAAATATCTCATTTTTTAAAGGAAAACATCCAAAAATATTGTAAAATGGCAAAAACCTAAGAATCTTGGAAATGGGTGTTTCTAGTGCTAGTGAAAGCGCCCAGGCTCCTCTAAAAATACTAAATTGAAGGAAATATCTCTTTTTTTTTTAAGGAAACGACCAAAAATATTGTAAAAATGGGGTTTCTAATCAAAAAACCTAAAAAAGTCCTGAAAATCCCGTGAAAATAGGTTTTTCTCTGTCTAAAACCGAAAAAAAAAAACTTCCAAGTATCTTGAAAAAAAAATGGTGTTTCTGATGAAATCGCCCAGACTCCTCTAAAAATACTAAAATGAAGGAAATATCTCATTTTTTGAAGACTATAAAACTAACATTAAACCAGTAAGAAACTAACAAAATTTCTGAAAAAATAGGGTTTCTTTATCAAAAAACCGAGGAAAACACAAAAAAAGATATTGTAAAAATGGGGTTTTTTAAAAAAACCTAGAAAACTCCTGGAAATCCCTTGAAAAAGGGTTTTCTCTGTCTAAAAAAAAAACGAAAAAATACTCCCAAGAATCCTGAAAAAATAGGTGTTATGGCGAAACCGCCCAGACTACTAAAATACTAAAATGTAGGAAATATCTCATTTTTTAAAGACTAAAAACTTTTATTAAACGGTAAGAAACTACCAAAATTTCTGAAAAAAATAGGGTTTCTTATCAAAAAAACCGAGGAAAACGACCAAAAATATTGTAAATGGGTTTTTAAGTCAAAAAACCTAGAAAACTCCCAAAAATCATGAAAATAGGTTTTCTCTGTCTAAAAAATCAGAAAAAAAAATCCCATTATTCCTAAAAAAATTAGTGTTTCTAGTGAAAGTGCCCAGACTCCTCTAAAAATACTAAAATGTAGGAAATATTCATTTTTTAAAGACCAAAAAACTTGCATTAAACCAATGAAACACTAACCAAATTCTGAAAAAATAGGGTTTCTTTTTGTCAAAAAAAAAAACAGGGAAAATTACCAAACATATTGTAATAATGGGGTTTCTAAGTCAAAAAACCTGGAAATCCTGTGAAAATAGGTTTTCTCTGTCTGAAAAATCAGACAAAAAAAACTCCAAGAATCTTGAAAAAATTGATGTTTCTAGTGAAAGCGCCCAATTCCTTTGAAAATACTAAAATGTAGAAAATGTACTAAAAAAACTAACATGAACTTAAAACGTCCTTTCTCTGCTTCCAGCGATTTCTTATCAAGCTTTTTTGCTGACAGAGAGTTGTAAACATTAATGTACTTTTTTTAGGAGTATTTGTCGGGAGTTTGGAATCCATGTTGGACGTATGACTTTGATATTTTTACTATTCAGCGCAGGAATGTACATATCAGCGACTGCATTTTTGCCATCTTCATTCTCAATGTAACTTTTTTTAAATTTACAACCTCATTTTAAAATTTTTTAAGGTACATGACGATGCTCTCGATTGGAGCTTGGTATCATAGGAAATATGAGCTCGCTGTCTTTCTTACAGCGATATCCTCATTTTTAAGCTGGCCTTTTGCAGCTTTGATTGGGTAACTTGATTTCTTATTAGATATCATTTATGGATTTTCAGTGTCCCGATTGCCTGCGATATGCTTTTTATGAGAAAAGACATTGAAAAGTTTTCAAAATGGTGTTTAATTTCGTGCGCCATTATTTTGCTGCCGATGATCAAAATCGATTCGATGTATTATGGACGGTGGGTGGTCGCCCATTGAATATTGTCGTCTATAACGTTTTTACGTCACATGGTCCGATTTATATGGAGTGAACCTTGGTATTATTACATCTTGAATGGCTTTCTCAATTTCAACTTGTCTTTTTGTCTGCCCTTGTAACACCGGTTGCTTTGGTAAATATTTGTTTGTTTATTTATTTTTTAATTATTTATTCTAGTGGACTGTCAGTAAAATTGTTTCTGTGAATGCGAGGAATCCTGCTTGTTTACCGTATTCGTTGTCTCTTCTTCCGCTGTATATCTGGCTCGGAGTTTTCACCCTTCAGCCGCATAAAGAAGAAAGATTTTTGTTTCCGATCTATCCGATGATCTGTCTCTGCGGCGCTCTGACGGTCGATGCCGTCCAAAAAATTTACTTCAGACTTTTCGTCAGGACCGGCCAGCATTATTTACATCATACATCACATATCGTTTTTCCAGCAGTTTTCATCACTTCTCTTCTCGGCATTATGAGAATTCTTGCTTTATACAAAGGTAAATTTGTTTTCCTTTTATCTTTTAATATTTCTTTCAGGATATCATGCACCAATGGATACGTATGGAACTAAACAAAATGAGTGCCGAAGGAAATTTACCTACTTTAAATTATTTCAATATCTGCGTTGGTAAAGAATGGTATCGTTACCCGAATTCGTTTTTCCTTCCAAACGATCGTTGGACACTGCAATTTCTTAAATCGGAATTCCGCGGCCAGCTTCCTAAATATTATGCCGAAACCGACGGAGCTTCTGTGATCCCGGAATTTATGAATAACGAAAATAAAGAAGAGCCTACTCGATACGTAAGATTTTTTTAATATTAAGCGAGTAAATTAGGTTGAAGATAAGATTAGAAAAAAGTACTGGTTTGAAGAGCTTCCAACAGCTAAAGAAAAGTAACAATATAGGAGGGGGAAGTATATGTGAGGGGAAGTATAACGGAGGGGGAAGTTTTTTTTTTGTTAATTTTCCAATTTTTTTTTTTTTTGAAAAATTTTTGGGGTTTTTTTTTGCCCTCTTTTTTTTCTAAAAAATTTTCTAAGTTCAAAAGTGTCAAGTGTGGGCTCTGTGGCCACGGATATGCCTCTCGTAAGGTAGAAGTATGAAATTTCTCCCTACTCAAAAAAAATCATAATTAAAAAGTGGCAATTTTTACACCAAAAATTCGTCAAAAATATAAGGAGTATTGGTGAAAATTTGGCGAAAATCGGACCAACGGTTCGGGCAGCAAATTTTTTAAAATTTCAAACAGCATATCTCCACCATTTTTTCGAAATTCAAAATTGTTATTTCTTCTTCACCGGCTAAAGAAATTTGGTGAAAATCGGATGAAAACTGTGGCCGTAAAGTGTTCGGAAAAAAAATGCTACGGACGGCCGGCCGGCACCACAGACAATGTTGAGATCGGTAAAGATCAATATTCGATTTGACCCTCCGGGTTTGAAGACCCTTCCCCAAAAACCCGACGTCGAGGGTATCACAATAACCTTTAAGGAAGTTATAAAAGTTTGACTCCCAATTCGAACCTACAACCTTTGGGTTTCTAGCTCAAAGCACCAACTGTGCTATAGAAGCCATATTGAATGGCTTCTTAATATACCTGCTTACCCTAAACTTGCCTCTTTCTCTTTTCCACTTATTTTTACTGTAGTGCAATCCATAGGTTGACATTGAGGTTGCCAGTATAGCTTACTGGATTACTAGTTCAGTTGGTAAGCCTTGATCAGAAACTCAAAGGTCGTAGGTTCTAATCCCAGGGGGGTGAAAATTTTTTTTCTACTCTTTTCTATGTTATTATGAAGTCAAAATTCAGCAAAAAAATTTATTTTAAAATAATTTTTTTTTAGGGAAATTTAACTTCTTGCCATTTTTTGGTCGATTTGGACATTGGACAATCGACAGATTACGAACCAAATTATTCGACCCAAGTTGACAAATGGGTTATTGTCAAAAGTATACCATTTTTAAATAATTATAAGTAAGTTTTGTTTATTTATTATTTATTTTTAATTAATGTTATTTTAGGACTAGTAAATGGTGAGAGCTTTCTACATTCCTTACATATGGGAAAAAAACGCTGTTTATGGTACTTACAATTTACTCCAGGCTAGAAAAATGAGAGTTCAACCTTCAAAATATTAAACCAAAAATTTATGTCTATATTTAGCGTATTGTGATTTTTTGTTGCTCATAAAATAAAAACTTCCTCTTTTTTAAAATGATTTTAATATATAAAAATTAAATAGTTAATAAATTAAAGGTTCAAGTTGGGGTTGTTGTATTTGACGTAGTCGAGAAGGGCTTTGTTGTCTTCGCAGACGAAAGGCTTTCTATGGTGGCAAGCGACGTCATGCCAGTGGGTTCCGTCGCCGTAGAAGTTGTTGAGAAGAGCCAAGCAGTTTTCAGGTGCTCCATTTTGAAGTTCTTCTCTGTTGTCCGGCTGAGGTTTCTTAAGCCTGAAAAGAAAATAATTAAAAAGCTTAAATTGTAAAATTTTTACCCTCCAGATTCGCTCCAGTCATTCTGCGACCTGTCAGTTACAGGGGGGAGTTTTTGAAGGTCAGAAGTCCAGAACCATCCGTTGATTCTTGTCGGCTGAAGATCGTTCCTATCGCATCCTTTGAAGTCGCAGACTCTTCCAGAAGTCCAAATATACTTGATTTTATCTATAAAAATACTGTAAAATCCATAATTTTTGTTTTCTTTTTACCTTGATGAAGATGGCTTTTGATGTATTCGTTTTCTGCGGAAGTTTGGAGCGAAACTGAATCCATACAACGTTGCCTGCACCAATTACGGACTCCTAACCAATCCTCTTCTTGCTTAGCAGTAATAGGGTCTTTCCATGAGAAGAAATATCCTTTCCCTTCAAAGGTTTCATGGATTCTTCCTGCAAAAATTAATTAAAAATTATGCTATGCTCATTACTCATAAACTGCTGGACAGATTTGTAGCATAAAATTTCAAGAACAATATCAAGCCCTACATAGTCAAAATTTTTTAAATAATTTTTAGCAGAAACCAAGCAGAAGAGGCCTTCTTCTTTTGCTATTCTTTTTTCTTTTTCCCTTGTATAGCCAAGTATATCCTTAGAAGAAATTTTATTTTGGAATATTTACTTACTAATTATTAGTAATACTGCTACCTAGTAATATTACTTACTAATAATAATACTTACTTTGAGCACACAAAGATGGCACTGGTCCTTCAAGTTTTCGCCCGTTCGGGAATTGGGCGGCGACCGCCATGAAAAACACAGGGAACAAAGCAATACCGATCATCTAAAAAAAAAATATATACCACAAAAGCTAAAAAATTCAATTATTTACCTTGACTTGACGGTACAGAACTGACGGTTTTTACATTTCACCCCTTGTATTTATAGGGAAATTTTCGGGGGGAAACCCGCCCTCATGTTTCACTTCTATTTTTGTAATAAAAAAAGGTTTTTCCTTTTACAACCTTGGAGAAAGTGAAAATTTCGAAAGTAATTTGGACAACAAATTCATTAAAAAGAAAAAAAAATTTACAAATTATTATTTATTTTCAATTATTGAATTAAGGACCTTTCATCGACAATATTTTGTTTTCATAGATTTTATGATAAAATTATGATCTTTTAACGATGAATATTTTGAAAACAAAATATTAAATAGGTGTTTTTGTCGACATGGCTACAGCATACACCAAAACTAATGTTTGGAGTGTCAAAAAGAGAATTAGCACTGGAAGACTGAAAATTAGATCCAAAAAGTTATTTTTTTGGCCAGAAAAATTTAAAAACCTATTCCTAAAGAAGAGGAAACAAAAAAGGATTAGGTAGGATTTAAGTGCGCCGTAAAATTTTGGCCCTCCGGAAAGAAAAAAGCCAGAGAAAAAACGTGGCAGTTTAAAATTCTCGGACAAACAGATATGGTACTACACTTAGGACCTACTTAAGAAGAGGAAACATAGATCCCGTAGGATTTAAGTGTGCCGTAAAATTTTGGCCCTCCGGGAAAGAAAAAACGTGGCAGTTTAAATTCTCGGACAAACAGATCTGGTACTACACTTAGACTATCCCTAAAGAAAAGGAAACAGATCTGTAGGATTAAGTGCGCCGTGAAATTTTGGCCCTCCGGGAAGAGAAAAAAAAGCCAGAAGAAAAAACGTGGCAAGTTTAAAATTCTCGGACAAATAGGTCTGGTACTACACTTAGACCTATCCCTAAAGAAGAGGAAACACAGATCTGTAGGATTTAAGTGCGCCGTGAAATTTTGGCCTCCGGGAAAGAAAAAAAAGCCAGAAGAAAAAACGTGGAAGTTTAAAATTCTGGACAAACAGATCTGGTACTACACTTAGGACCTATCCCTAAAGAAGAGGAAACAAAGATCCCGTAGGATTTAAGTGCGCTGTGAAATTTGGCCCTCCGGGAAAGAAAAAAAAGCCAGAGAAAAAACGTGGCAAGTTTAAATTCTGGACAAACAGATCTGGTACTACACTTAGGAACTATCCTTAAAAAGAGGAAACGACAGATCCTGTAGGATCTAAGTGCGCCGTGCAATTGTTGCCCTCCGGGAATGCAAAAATGCCCGAAGTAAAAACGTGGGCAGTTTAAAATTCTCGAACAAACAGATCTGGTACTACTTAGGACCTATCCCTAAAGAAGAGGAAACAAAGATCCGTAGGATTTAAGTGCGCTGTGAAATTTTGGCCCTCCGGGAAAGAAAAAAAAGCCAGAGAAAAACATGGCAAGTTTAAAATTCTCGGACAAACAGATCTGGTACTATGCTTAGGACCTATCCCTAAGAAGAGGAAACAAAAGATCCCGTAGGATTTAAGTGCGCTGTGAAATTTGGCCCTCCGGGAAAGCAAAAAAGCCAGAAGAAAAAACGTGGCAAGCTTAAAATTCTCGGACAAACAGGTCTGGTACTACACTTAGGACCTATTAAAGAAGAGGAAACAACAGATCCTGTAGGATTTAAGTGCGCTGTGAAATTTTGGCCCTCCGGGAAAGCAAAAAAGCCAGAAGAAAAAACGTGGCAAGCTTAAAATTCTCGGACAAACAGGTCTGGTACTACACTTAGGACCTATTAAGAAGAGGAAACAACAGATCCTGTAGGATTTAAGTGCGCTGTGAAATTTTGGCCCTCCGGGAAAGAAAAAAAGCCAGAGAAAAAACGTGGCAAGTTTAAAATTCTCGGACAAACAGGTCTGGTACTACACTTAGCACCTATTAAAGAAGAGGAAACAATAGATCCTGTAGGATTTAAGTGCGCGTGAAATTTTGGTCCGGGAAAGAAAAAAAAAGCCACAAGAAAAAACGTGGCAAGTTAAATTTCTGGACAAACAGATCTGGTACTACACTTAGGAACTATCCTTAAAAAGAGGAAACGACAGATCCTGTAGGATTTAAGTGCGCCGTGAAATTTTGGTCCTCCGGGAAAGAAAAAAAGCCAGAAGAAAAAAAACGTGGCAAGCTTAAAATTCTCGGACAAACAGATCTGGTACTACACTTAGGACCTATCCCTAAAGAAGAGGAAACAACAGATCCTGTAGGATCTAAGTGCGCCGTGAAATTGTTGCCCTCCGGAATGCAAAAATGCCCGAAGTAAAAACGTGGCCAGTTTAAATTCTCGGACAAACAGATCTGGTACTAGGCTTAGGACCGATCCCTAAATAATAGGCAACAAAATATCCGTAGGATTTAAGTGCCCCGTGAAGTTTTGGCCCTCCGGGAAAGCAAAAATGCCCGAAGTAAAAACGTGGCAGTTTAAAATTCTCGGACAAACAGATCTGGTACTACACTTAGGACCTATAGACAAAAATCAAAAACAATATGCAGCTTTTTAAGCCAAATTCTTTCATAAATCTTTATTAAATTCTGAAAATAACGATGTTTTTGTTTTGTTTTTAAAAACCGCCTAACAATCTTCAGTGCTGCTCCTTTTGTTCGCTTGTGAAACCTTCGGGCATTCCTCCAGCAAAAAATTCCAATGTTTGTGATTTTTCTAACGTTATCAATAAAATAAATAAAATAACCTTTCATAATTATTTATTTTTGATTAATATAATCGCCGGATACATCAAAATACGGAGAGTCGTTAATTTTGTGCAACGCGGATTTATCTACGTAAAGAAGAAATGTTTAAAAAGAGAAAAACACGAGTTTGGTAGCCGCCATCAATAAAGTTCTTCTGTTTTGAGATTCATGAAGAAGTCGGTGAAAATAAGAAGATGGTAAGGGGCGAGCTTTGTCGGCTCTGCGCTTGGAAAAAGAAAACCTGTTGTGCATTTACGGCGACGAAGGGAACAGGCTATGCATTGAAGCCAAAATCAAAAAATGCCTTAATCTCGAGGTAAGTTTTCAATTTTAAAAGATCTTTTATCTGCAGAATTCTAGCTGTTAGTCAACCTATCTCTTTACAGCTTACCTCAAAGGAGAACCTTCCGAAGTCTGTATGCCTGGATTGCTGCACAAAGTTAGATGCGTTCGACGAATTTCTTGACAGTACATTGACTGCTCAGACGACACTAAGTATCATTTATCCTGACAAAAATGAAGATAAAGTATTCCCGATGCCTTCCGTAAGTATGATTCAGATTGTCCGGGGTTCCCTGAGTTTGGTCCATTCCGCTGAAAAGCTTGATAAAAAATCGCTGTAAACGAAACCTGGAATATCAAGCGTTAGGTTTTATTCTTTAAAAATCGTGATATTCTCAAATTTTGGCGTTTTCACTCGAAGCTTCCATTATTTCAGGATTCTCGGTAGTTTTTCTTGGTATTTTTGACAGAGCAAAATTATTATTGTCACAGTATTTTTAGGAGTTTTCTTGGTTTTTTGACAGAAAAAACTCCATTTTTACGATATTTTGGTCGTTTTCCTTTTTGACAAAGGAACCATATTTTTCAGGAGTTTTAGTAGTTTTAAAAAACGTGATATTTCCATACTTTAATATTTTAGAGGAGTCTGGATGCTTCACCAGAAGCCCCCATTTTTTAAAGGATTCTCGGGAGTTTTTCTCGGTTTTTTTGACAGAGCTAAATTATTATTGTCACAGTATTTTTAGGAGTTTTCTTGGTTTTTGAATGGTAACCCAATTTCAACAGGATTTTCAGGACTTTCCTCGGTTTTTTGACAGAAAAACTCCATTTTTACGATATTTTGGTCGTTTCCTTTTTGACAAAGGAACCATATTTTTCAGGAGTTTAGTAGTTTTAAAAAGTTTAAAAAACGTGATATTTTCCATACTTTAATATTTTTAGAGGAATCGATGCTTTCACCAGAGCCCCCATTTTTTAAAGGATTCTCAGGAGTTTTTCTCGGTTTTCTTGAAGACAAAACTTCACTGTATTTTTGGGAGTTTCTTGGTTTTTTGACCTACAAACTCAACAACATTTTCAGGGCTTTTCCTCGGTTTTTGACTGAGAAACCCCATTTTTACAATATTTTGGTTGTTTTCCTCAATTTTTGACACCATTGTTTCAGGAGTTTGTGGTTTTCACCAACTCCCAGAAATTCTGTATAATGGAGTTTTCTGTATATACCAGTGGTCAACAGCCAAAACTAATGCTGCAAACGACCTAAAATAATGTGAAAATACGGTTCTTCTGTCAAAAAGCCAGGAAAACTCTGAATCTAGAGTTTCACTGTCTTAAAATCAGAAAAAAATCCCAAGTTCTCTTTTCAAAACTGAGGAAAACTCCTTGAAATCATGTAAAAATTGGTTTCCCTAAGAAAAAACCAATATAGACTCCCAAAAACCCTGCATTATGTGGTTTCTCTGTCAAAAATTTAGGAAAACTCCTAAAAATCTTGTATGAATCGGGTTTTTCTGTGATAAACCAGTGGAAAACTTCCAAAACTAACGAGGAAAACGACCAAAAATAATGTGAAAATGGGGTTTCTCTGTCAAATAGCCAGCTTTTTGACCCAAATTTACAATAATTTGGTCGTTTTCCACGACATTTTTTCAGTTTGGTAGTTTTCCACAGGTTTATGACAGAAAAACCCCATTTATAGGATTTTAGGAGTTTTCCTTAATTTTTTTTACAGAGAAACCAAAATTTTGCATGCTTTTTGGGAGTCTATATTGTTTTTTTGTCAGGGGAACCAAATTTTTACAGGATTTTAGGGAGTTTTCCTCGGTTTTGAAAAGAGAAAATTTATTGTTAAACAATTTTTGGGATTTTTTCTGATTTTATGACGAGGAACATTATTTTCACGGGATTTCAGGAGTTTTCCTCTGCTTTTTGACAGAGAAACACCATTTTCACAATATTTTTGGTCGTTTTCCTCGGGGTTTCTTTTGTTTAGACAAAGAACACCATTTATTTAGGAGTTTTAGTACTTATCCACTAGTATATGACTAAAAACCCCAATCTTATAGGATTTTTAAGAGTTTTCCATAATTTTTTGACAGAGAAACACCATTTTTGCAAAGTTTTGTTAGTTTTCTCCTGTTTTTGACAGAAAAAAACCCATTTATACAGGATTTCACTAGTTTTCCTTAATTTTTTGACAGAGAAACCCCATTTTTACAATATTTTTGATCGGTTTTCTCGGTTTGTTTGGCCAAGAACCTCATTTTTTCCGGAGTTTTGGTAGTACAGGATTTTCAGGAGTTTTCCTTGGCTTTTTGACAGTGAAACCCATTTTTACAGAATTTTAAAACCACATTTATACATGATTTTCAAGAGTTTCCTTGATTTTTTGACAGAGAAACCCCATTTTCGCAATATTTTGGTCGGTTACCTCGGTTTTTTTTTACAGAGAAAGTTTGGTAGTTTTCCTCAGTTCTTTTGGCAAAGAACCCATTTTTCTGAGTTTTGGTAGTGCAGGGTTTTCAGGAGTTTTCTTGGCTTTTGACCCAGAAACCCCATTTTTACAATATTTTTGATAGTTTTCCTCGGTTTTTTGGCCAAGAACCCCATTTTTCCGTAGTGTGGTAGTTTTCTACTGGTTTATGACAGAAAACCCCATTTATACAGGATTTCACTAGTTTTCCTTAACTTTCTGACAGAGAAACCCCATTTTTACTATATTTTGATCGTTTTCCTCAGTTCTTTCGCAAAGAACCCCATTTTTCCTGAGTTTGGTAGTACAGGATTTCAGGAGTTTTTCTTGGCTTTTTGACAGAGAAACCCCATTTTTACAATATTTATGATCGTTTTCCTCAGTTTTTTTGGCCAAGAACCCCATTCTTTCCTGAGTTTTGGTAGTACAAGATTTTTTCTTGGCTTTTTGACACAGTAACCCCATTTTCACAATATTTTGGTCATTTACCTCAATTTTTTTTTACCGAGAACCCCATTTCTTCAAAAGTTTGGTAGTTTTGTTTATGTCTGAAAAACCCCATTTATACTGGACTTAACTTTTTGATAGAGAAACCCATTTTTACAATTTTTGATCGTTTTCCTCGGTTTTTTTGGCCAAGAACCCCATTCTTTCCTGAGTTTTGGTAGTACAAGATTTTTTCTTGGCTTTTGACACAGAAACCCATTTTTACAATATTTATGATCGTTTTCCTCCGTTTTTTTTTTGGCCAAGAACCCCATTTTTCTGGAGTTTTGGTAGTACAGGATTTTCAGAAGTTTTTCTTGGCTTTTTGACACAGTAACCCCATTTTCACAATATTTTTGGTCATTTACCTCAATTTTTTTTTACCAAAAAACCCCATTTCTTCAAAAGTTTGGTAGTTTCCACCTGTTTATGTCTGAAAAACCCCATTATACTGGATTTTCACTTAACTTTTTGAGAGAGAAACCCCATTTTTACAATATTTTTGATCGTTTTCCTCGGTTTTTTTTTTGGCCAAGAACCCCATTTTTTCCGGAGTTTTGGTAGTTTTCCACCTGTTTATTACGAAAAACCCCATTTATTCAGGATTTCCGGGAGTTTTTCTCGGTTTCGGAAAGGAAAACTTCATTTTTAAACAATTTCTGGGATTTTCACTTTTGGTATTTTTAGAAGAGCTAGGACTTTACTGGGAAAAGGGGTCAGCTTGATATATAGATAGGGAATCCTGATAGACCATGATAATTTTGATTCCTATTATTTCAGGAGGATAAAAACATGGAGAGAAGTGAAGACGATTATGAAAATGACGGCGATGTGTCTTTCACTATAGATACAAATGAAGAGATAATCGAAGAGACGACATTTTTAGTCAATGGCATCGTCCAGAATGAACAAAAAGAACTTAGCAACCGTACGTAAAAGCTTTTAAAATTGACATAATTCAGTTCTTTTAGTTGAAAATGTCGCCTGTGGGGATGATTCTTTTAAAGATGATGATGTATCATCAGGTAGCGATCTGGGCGAACTTGAATTAGACAGCAAAGAAAAAGATTGGGAAGCGACTTCATGGCTCTGCTCGGACTGTTCTGAAGTAATTTATTTTGATTTATTCAATTTGTTTTATTTTCTTTTAGCAATTTCAGACTGTGGAAGAACTGCGTTCGCATCATGCTGAAGAACACAAACAAGAACCTCGCTATATGTGCGTCTACTGTTCTAAACTTTTTTACTTTTAAATGGATATTTAAAGCATGTGAAACGTCACAAAAAAGCTTTGAAGCACAGGTAAAGGAGTTTATACAGGGTGTCCCAACTAGAGTAGACCAGTAACTTTGCAGCAAAGCATTTAGGACGTAAAGTTGGTGTAAAGTTGATGGTCCACTCCAGTCAGGACATGTAGTAACGGCTTTTGTTATGGTTTTGATTTTAGATGTGAAACGTGCAATAAAGGGTTTTCGAATAAAAAAGTGTTGGATTCGCACCGTGGGTCATACGGACGTTCGCCTTATCTATGTCAAGAGTGCGGTAAATCTTTTCGGCAACAGAGCGCTCTCTACTACCACGGTCGATGCCACCTTCCCGATGATATCAAAAACAAATATCCATGCGACCAATGCAACAAACGTTTCTCCAGCAAGCCTAATTTGGTGACGCACATGAGAATACATACCGGCATCCGTAATTTTACTTGTGACCAATGTGGGAAGAGCTTTATACAAAAAGGAAATTTAGATGCCCACCTTCTGACGCATTCTCATGAAAACCTTTTTGTTGTGAACTATGTAACAAAAGGTTCAAAACTGGAATGCAATTAAGAAAACATCATTCGGTTCATACTGGAGCTAAGCCACATCAGTGCGATGTCTGTGGGAGGACGTTCAGAGAAAAAGGAACTTTAAGGGAGCACCATAGAATCCACACAGGAGCTATGCCTTTCACCTGCGAATTCTGCGGCAAAGCTTTCCGATTTAAAGGAATATAACCGTAAGTTAAAAAAGCTATGGAGAGGCATTTTGGCGCCTACTCCAATTTGGGCGAAAAAAATTCCAGAAGATGCCTCTCTCTGCGAATAAGAACTAACATAAAAAGATAAAAAAAACCGAATGGTTTTCCAGAAAAATGGATTTATCCTTTTTTAGAAAAACCTTATATCTCAAGAACTAATGATCCCACAGAGCTCAATTTTTGGCAAATTGTTTAGCATCTGAAGACGCATCTTTGAGAATTTTTTGAAATTTTTCCCAACTTTTAAGGAGGTATGATGGTTTTAAGTGAGTTGCTTTGCAAATTTTTCGTTGTTAACAACGGTTTTCGGTTTTTCCCTTTTATCTCGGAAACCGTCGCACAAACGAAAAAATGTCCTAAGTAAAAGTTGTAGGTACTAAAATTTACTACATAAAATATCTTATTAGTTTTTTCCGTCAGAGCAAAACTTTAGGAGATATGGAAGTATTTAAGTTGGTGCTTTGCAAATTTTCGTTGTTAACAACGGTTTTCGGTTTTTCCCTTCTATCTCGGAAAACCGTTGCTCAAAATGAAAAAACGTCATAAGTAAAAGTTGTAGCTACGGAAATTTCCTACAAAAAAAGACTTCATTGGTTTTTTTGTCAGAGCAATACTTAAAGAGATATGAGGGTCTTAAGTGAGTTGCTTTGCAAATTTTTCGTTGTGAGCAACGGTTTTCGGTTTTTCCCTTCTATCTCGGAAACCGTCGCTCAAAACGAAAAAATGTCCTAAGTAAAGTTGTAGGTACAAAGATTTCCTACAAAAATTTCTTATTTATTATTTGCGTAAGAGCAATATTTAAGGAGTTATGAGGTTAAAACTAATAATCCTACAGAGCCTGTCTGAAAACTTAAAACCTTCATACTCCTAAAATATTGCTCTGACGGAAAAAACTAATATATTGTATGTAGTAAATTTCCGTAGCTACAACTTTTACTTAGGACATTTTTCGTTTTGAGCGACGGTTTCCAAGATAGAAGGGAAAAACCGAAAACCGTTGCTCACAACGAAAAATGTACAAAGCAACCAACTTAAAACCCTCATTTAAAGAGGCATCTTTCGGAATTTTTTCGGGCAAATCGGAATAAGGTCCAAAATCCCGTCTTATCCCGTTACAGCCAATTCTAATTTTGTGCTTGAATCCCTTTTTTTTGCAGACTCATCGCCGACAGCATACAGGAGAAAGGCCATATTCATGCCTAGAGTGCCAACAT
This sequence comes from Orius insidiosus, assembly GCA_014119065.1. Lineage (NCBI taxonomy): Eukaryota > Metazoa > Arthropoda > Insecta > Hemiptera > Anthocoridae > Orius > Orius insidiosus. The sequence goes on along the minus strand of JACGAQ010002863.1, from coordinate 4,656 downwards.
CATTTCACAAATTGGCCCAATTACAACAAACATATGAAAAGGCGGCACGGCATAAATACAAGTAGGTCGAATCGAAGCGAGAAGCAAGCTCCGCCTCCGCCGCCGCCTCCACCGCCACCGCCTCCTCCTGCTCCTCAGGCGCCCCCTCAGACTCAGATCATCTCAAGCACATACCAAGAGATGCAGACTCCAGACCTCTACACAAACATCACCACTCAAACATGGGTCAAAACCTTCCAACCTACATGGCCTACAACGTCTACAGTCTTTCCAAGTTCCATTAGACCCTTCGTTGGACATTCTTCCAAGATAATTCAGCCATTTAAGTGATATGTATTTATGTGCTTATTTTAGATTTTTATATTGGCCATGTTTAGAAAGTATAGATCATATAAAAATATAATTTTTTATATATTTAATCGACAGTATGAACTGTTAGATGTAGTGAAATCTGAGAATCAGGTTATTTTTCCATGTTTTGTAAAGCGGTGTACATTTTAAAAATGGCATTTTTGAAGTTTTGTTCCTTCTCAGGTTTCTATTTTTGAAGAAGTAATCATAGTTTTAAGGGTCCAAAACTGGTGTATAGAATAAGAATAGCTTCCAAACTCCCTTTAATAGTCTGAAAAGCCTGGTTTTCACCGAGTTTGCCCCGTGAGGACTGCTCAACAATTTTGACAATTTGAGCCACAATTTTTGACTTACGAGGGATTCTTGCAGCAAGGAAGCCCTTCCCCTGAAAATTTTGTTCAAATTAATTTAGACCAATCAGAATTGTGGTTGCATTTCCATGGCTGACTCGCACTTAACACCCTTTTCTCCTTTCCGCAGTTTCGCAGGACTGCCTCAGCCTGACACGAGGCAAACTCGCTGTAAGCCTTAAAAAAACTTTATTTTTCTAAAAAAAAAAATTTGTTTTCTTCATTCTGTGATATTTCAGTTTCCACCAGCAGTTGTCCTTACTACATTCCATGTATTGTCCCAGACTTATAGCTTATAAACCTTTATTGTTAAAAACAAACAATTTTTTTTCATTATTGTATTATAAAAAGAATAATTTTAAAAAAATTTGTTCTTTATTTTAATATGTCATTAAAAACGTTTTTTTTATGATATTTCCCACATTTTAGTGTTTTTAGAGGAGTCTGGGTGTTTTCACCAGAAGCGTCCATTTTTTGAGGATTCTCGGGAGTTTTTCTTGGTATTTTTGACAGAGCAAAACTACTGTCACAGTGTTTTTTGGGAGTTTCCTCGGCTTTTGACTGAGAAGCCCTTTTTTTTTTTTTTCAATATTTTTGGTCGTTTTTCTTGGTTTTTTGACAAAGAAACCCCATTTTTGCAGGAGTTTTGGTAAGTTGTTCTCCACCGGTTTATGACCGAAAAACCTCATTACACACCATTTTCGGGTGTTTTCTTAATTTTTTGGCAGAAAACCACAATATTGCAGGGGGAACCCCATTTTCAATTTTTTTGGTCGTTTTTATCGTTTTTTTGACAAAGGAACCCATTTTTTTTTCAGGAGTTCTGGTAGTTACCCGGTTTATGACAGAAAAACCCCATTTACGCAGCATTTTCGGAGTTTTCCTTAATTTTTGGACAGAAAAAACCACAATATTGCAGGGGGGGGGGGGGAGACCCCATTTTTCCAATATTTTTGGTCGTTTCCTTGGTTTTTTTTTTTTTTGCAGAAACCCAATTTTTCCAATTTTTTTGGTCGTTCTTCTCGGTTTTTTTTTGAAGAAAAACAAAAACCCATTTTTGCAGGAATTTTGTAAGTAGTTCTCCACGGTTTATACAGAAAAACCCATTTAGCACATTTTGGGAGTTTTCCTTCATTTTTGACAGAAAAAACACAGTATTGCAGGGGGAAACCCCATTTTTCCAATATTTTGGTCGTTTTTCTCGGGTTTTTTTTTGGCAAAAAACCCCATTTTTTTTTTGTCGTTTTCTCGGTTTTTTTACAAGAGAAACCCCATTTTTCAGGAGTTGTATTAGTTTTTCCACCGGTTTACGACAGAAAAACCCCATTTACACAGCATTTTCAGGAGTTTTCCTTAATTTTTGACAGAGAAACCGCAATATGCAGGGGAGAAACCCATTTTCCCAATTTTTTTGGTCGTTTTCCTCTTTTTTTCACAAAGAAGGCCCATTTTTTCAGGAGTTATTGTAGTTTTCCACTGGTTTATGACTGAAAAAACCCCATTACACATAATTTTCGGGAGTTCTCCTTAATTTTTTGACCAAGAAACCCATTTTTCCAATATTTTTGGTCGTTTTTCTCGTTTTTTTTTTTTTGCAGAAAAACCCTTTTTTGGTCGTTTTTCTCAGTTTTCTTAAACAAGAAACCCCATTTTTGTGTATTAGTTTTCCACGGTTTATGACAGAAACCCCATTTGCACAGCATTTTCGGGAGTTTTCCTCAATAGTGCAGGGAGAAACCCCATTTTTCCAATATTTTTGGTAGTTTTCTTTGGTTCCTTCCGCAAAAAAAATAAATTTTCCAATTTTTTTGGTCGTTTTTCTAGGGTTTTTTCAGGAGTTTTGGTAGTTTTTCACGGTTTATGACAGAAAAACCCCATTAATGGGAGTTTTCCTTAATTTTTGACAGAAAACTACAATATTGCAGGGTTATTGGGAGTCAAATGGGTTTTTGTTAGGGAAACCCCATTTTTACAGGACTTCTGGGAGATTTTCTTGGTTTTAGAAAGAGAAACTTCATTAAAGAGTTTAAAAAATTTTTGATCCGTTTTCCTTCATTCTCTGATACAGAAACATCTCAGGGGGGGGGGGCCAAAAAAATCGTTTTTAGGCTTAAACACCCTTTGAAACAATTTTGGGCCATTTTCCTCATATTTTTATGTCTATAGGCTCATTTAAACTCTTTAAGGGGATATGAGGGTTTTAAGTTGGTTGCTTTGTACATTTTTCGTTGTGAGCAACGGTTTCGGTTTTTCCCTTCTATCTTGGAAATCGTCGCTCAAAACGAAAAAATGTTCTAAGTAAAAGTTGTAGCTACGGAAATTTACTACAAAAAAGACTCATTGGTTTTTTGTCAGAGCAATACTTAAGGAGATATGAGGGTTCTTAAGTGAGTTGCTTTGCAAATTTTTCGTTGTGAGCAACGGTTTTCGGTTTTTCCCTTCTATCTTGGAAACCGTCGCTAAAAACGAAAAATGTCCTAATTAAAATTGTAGGTACAAGATTTCCTACAAAATTTTTATTATTATTAGCGTAAGAGCAATATTTAAGGAGTTATGAGGTTAAAACTAATAATCCTACAGAGCCTGTCTGAATCTTAAAAACCTTCATATCTCTTAAAATGTTGCTCTGACGGAAAAAAACTAATAAAATATTTTATGTAGTAAATTTCCGTAGCTACAACTTTTACTTTGGAATTTATCGTTTGAGCGACGGTTTCCAGATAGAAGGAAAAAAACCGAAAACCGTTGCTCACAACGAAATATGTACAAAGCAACCAACTTAAAACCTCATATCCCTTAGACATCTTTTAAGAGAGTTTGGATTGTTTTCCTTGATTTTTTTAAAGGTTTTTTAAACCTTTTTTGATCATTTCATACCACCCAGACTCCAAAGGGCAAAAGAAATAGGAAAAAAAGCAGAATAAAAACAAAGAATTCATGAAATATTTTTTACTGCTTAAGATCCTAGCTTAGATTTACACAAATTTAAATTTCAAAAAACAAATTAAAAAAATAATAATAACCTAAAAAAAGATACATTTGATACAAATATTTATTTTAAATTATAAATTCACTCTAGGACCAATAGAACGTCTAGAACTGCCAGAAAATTTATTCACTTTTTCGCGGCAAAACTTCCAGATGGTTTACTTCCCCGAAGACACTACTGACTAAAACAGAAAAGAAAAAAAGAATAAGTTAAAAAAAGAAAAATAAAAACAAGAAAAAAAAAGGAAGGGAGAAGAAAAATCTCTCACCGGGTACTTTTATATATTCGCGCGACATATTGAAAGAGGTCTGGTCGGGAGAGAATAATGGAGATGGCGCATCTTCAAAAAAATAATTAATTTTTAAAAAATAATTATTTAAAAATCCTTACTGTAAAAAGATAGCGATTGATTAAAAGAAAATTTTGTATCTTTTTTATCATCTTCTTCCTCTTCTTCCTAAAATAATTTTTTTAAAAATTAAATGTGATAAAAAAAAACTAATCTCTCACATCCGAATAGCAACCGACACATCCACGGCAAGGTTTGCAATCCAAATAACTGTAAAAATTTGACGGCAAAAGCAATGCCAACGCTTTTTGTTTAAGGTCTTCTGAAACTTCCTTTACAAAAATAATTTGAACGTCTGAAACAATAAGAAAAAGTCGCTTAATCGACAAGTTTGTGAGGTATCTTAATATGGCTTTATTTAATTTTTGATTCTTTATTTCTTGTAAACATATTTCATATAAGATGCCAGACCATTTTACTACAGGAAATAACGTTTTTAGCATGCAAAAACGAAGATATTAGTGGCAAGAAAAGAAAAAAAAAAATTCAATATAGAAGACAATTTTATTATAGAATACAGATCACAACAAATCACATTTGTTATTAAGGGTAACATAACTATCACCAGGAAATAAAGATTACAAGCTACCACCCGTATAAAATTAATAATCAGTCAA